>JAQZBX010030310.1:0-26871 GCA_029593785.1 Cabassous unicinctus | reverse complement strand
AAATAAATAAATAAATAAATAAATAAAATTAAAGTTGAAAAAAAAAAAAAAGAAATGGAGCATTCTATTCCTGTTTTGGTAATCTTATTTTCTCCCCTTCTTAATAATAAATTGTAAACATTCTCACATCATTAAATGTTCTCCTAAACATGGTTTTTAATGAATGTGTAGAACTCCATAGTAGAGAGCAGGAGCTACAAACCTGGTGACCGTGGGCCACAGTATGCTTTATTGGCACACTATTTTTTTTTTAATTTGAAATTGACTCCTTTAGGTTGGGAATGCATGCTTCATTTTGCCACAACCCTACTTTCTATCATTCTATCTTGCTTCAGTCACATACATTATAGCTGGGTGATTCTTGAAGGTATTTGATTTTGCAACCCCATGTATAAACAAACCAAAATTTATTTAACCAATTCCACTGTGGTGGGCATTACAAATGTTTCCAATTTTTTCCATCCACAATTATTTCCTTAAGATAAATTCGTAGGGGAGGAATTGCTGGATCAAAGGCCATGTACATGAAAGTCTGTCAATGTTCATACCAACTACCCATGTATAAGAATACCTGTTGCCATGCATTGTGGTAAACACTCACCATCCCCCTGTATTTCATTGAGTCTAAGACACATGTTGTTGTTTTTATTAAATATTTTAACATCTTTGAAATCAGATACAGCTTATAGGCGATAGTGTCTTTGATTCAGTGAAATGTAGTATTTAAAAATTTTACCAATTTGATAGTAGGGAAAAAAAACGATGTCTTTGATCATTTTTTCTTTTGAGTAGTGAGACTGAGCATTTTTTCTTATGCTTATTGGCTGTTTGTATATCATCCTTTGTGAAGTGCCTGTTTTTATACATTAATCATTTTTCTGTTGGCATTTTCACCTTTTTCTTACTGATTTGCAGAAGGTCTTTATATTTGTATGTAGTTAAAGCCATGAATCTTTTTCTTTATGGCTTCAGTCTTAAATGTCAGTCATGCTTAGATTATATAAATATCCACATATTTTCCCGGTAGTTTTAGCATTTTATTTTTTTCATATTATAATATTTCATCTGCCTAGAATTTATTTTTGTAAAGGACAGGACATAATTCTGTTCCTTCCAGATGGATAGCTATTTGTTCTATCACCAGTTATTGAATCATTTCATCCTTTCCCTGCTGATTTGAAATAAGACCTTTTGATATGCTGAATCTTTCTATAGTCTCTGTAAGTCATTCATTTCTTATCTATGGACCTGTTTCCCTATGCCAGATCCCTAGTTTTAATTATTATAACTCCACAGTACTTAAATTTAAACTTATAATTTAAAAATTATATTTTATAGTGATAATGTTTTTAGTGTTGAAAGTTTCCAGAAAGAGATGATAAAACAAATAATTTCCTAGATGTTCCAGAAATTCATTGAATTGAAAATGTTCTCTGTCCCCACCCCTCCACCCTCACCCCCATCAATAGATCTATCTCTGACAGGAGCAGGTTTTCATGTGTATTTATATGGGGGATAAGGTTTGAGGACATGTTGGGAACAGCCTCCTGGAAGGGTTCTGATATAAGGGCAGCCCTCTGCTCTCATCACCTTGTCCCCAGGAAATTGACCTTTAATGATGGCTTCCTGAGGAGAATGACAAAAGGGAATCCACTTTCTGGAGTAAAGTTCTACAAACAGATATCCTTGGGCAGCTTATTAAAGCTGCAGTGTATATTTAATATCTTCTCCTAAAATGAAACATTAAAATATTTTTCTCATATATATATCAATTCAGGGATGTGGATTTGCCAAGTCTGCAGACCAAAGAAAAAGGGAAGAAAACTACTTCATGAGAAAGCTGCACAAATAAAACGACGATATGCAAAACCCATTGGACGACCGAAAAATAAATTAAAGCAACGATTGTTGTAGGTTGAGATCTTATCGAAAGAAATCTTTTATGTTGTGCTTTAAAATATAGGTGATTGCAACCCCCGCTCCTTAGATTCCATTAGACTATTTTAGCATCATTTTTACAAACTCAGGGGTGAGGAATAGTTCTCCATTTGCATAAGCTGTGAAAATTTTTTGAAAATAACATCTTTAATTACAATTGGCATTTTGGGGTCTTCTGTTGGTTGTAGCTTTGATACTAAGTGACATTTTTCAAGCAGCAGAATGTAAGAATTGGAAATAGTTATTCAGCGTACTTTTTTACTGGCTGAGCATTAGAAGAGCTTATTGATAGAAATATTCTTAATAGGAATTTTAAAACAAGGGGAGGATTTGTCTATGTCCAAGTGAAAGAGACCCTCTCTTCTGATACTAATATAGTGTAACAAATTTTTAAGATCCCTCTTATGAAATAGAAGCTTCTGAGAAACCTGCAAATGACTGTCCTGAAGTTTGCCCCCAAAGACTTAGCAACATTTGGTGCGTGCACATGTATGCAGACATATATGCAAAAAGCATTCACAGTAGCCTGCAGGTCTATTATGATAACCCTATTTCCACTGTTCTATTGTCATGTAGCTGCCATTAAAGCTCAGCAGAGCATTTAGCGGGAATTACTTGAAGAGAGAAGCAGAGAAAAGCCAAGGGATGAATTGGATAGGTTTTTTTAACCTATGCAGAGTATAGATTTGATTCTCAGTATTAAGAAAAATGTTTTCCAATGAAGTCAGTAGACTTGCATATTTGAAGCAGTTCTGTCAGTAGACCTTTACCCATCTCTTCAGGTTTCCTGAAAGGGTCATTGTGATGTAGAAATGAATAGGAGGGGCTCTGCACACAGTATGGACAACACCCAAGAATATTATTCTTTTTACCCCCGATTTTATCTGAAGCAGTTCACTATGTTACCTGCTCTCAAAAATTAGTATCCTCCAGTAACTTTATCTCCCAAAGGAGGAATAAAACCTTTCTAAGGAACTTTATGCAAACCCTTTAGCGAGTGGACATTTTTTAGTGAGATTTTTATTAATATTTCTAGAGGCAAACATGAAACCTATTTACGAATAAAATCTCTCATGTTAGCATCATTTGAAGTATAAATGAAACGTTTTTTGCATTCATCCTGTGTAAGCATTGTTCTCAAAATGGGACTGTATCCTCAGGGCCCAATTATAAAAAACAAATTAGGATATAAACTTTCTTAACAAAGGACACAGCTGAAAATTGCATCTGGCATCACTCCTAACTTTTTTTTTTGTCCAAAATTGTCCTTTGAGCTTAGGAATTTTTAAGACAATCTAGGGAATTTTCCTTTTTATATGCTTTATAAGCATATTATCCTTTCTAGGCAATCAATTCCAGATATAATCCAAATGCAGCATTCTGATGTGCCACATTTTCGACTGGACGAGTTATTTATTGGTTATATGTCTTCTAGTGACACTAGACATCTCCAGCGTTAACCTGATTTGGCGAATCAGCGGCATCAGGCAATGGCAAGCTCCTGGCAGTCGAGCTGCTTCAGATGAGCCAACCAGCCTTGCCCCACTTATAAACCGCTTCAGCCTCCCCTTCAGCAAATTGCTGAAATTCGTTCATTAAATCTTTCTGTTCAAGATGACCACTAAAACTTGCTATTCTATTTGTACTTACTTAATATATTTTTTCTAATTTATTATATCATTTTCAGGATCCCATGTCTTCATTATTAAGCCTTCAGCTAAATTGATCATTTTAAAAGTGCTTTCTTGGGCCCCAGCACTGGCATAATTCACATGCAGATGTTCCCATTGTATAAAATTCTGCTGCAAAGTGGGTAGCTTTCCAAACCCGAGCCTGAGGTGAAGGCAGTCAGCTGCTATTCGTGTACACAGCTGCAGCTGCGATAATGGGGTGACTGCACAGCAGGACGGGCAGAGCCCAGCATACAAGCAGTGTGCAGATGCTGGTGCCAAGTGTCTGATAATGGCCATGGTAAATGTGCTGCTTCTTCACCAGACTTTCCATGTCATGTCTGACCCGCTATAGCTTTTCTTTAATCATTACTTCGGTTTTTTGCTATTGTTGTCCTTTTTTTCAGCGATTTTTTATTCTGTAACTAATTGTTTTCTCCTAAGAGAGTATCATTGGTTATCTTATCATCCTAAGCATAAACTGCTAAGGGGGAGAAGGTATCTTTTAAGGTTTTCTTTACAAATTTATAGATATACCCAAACTCTATTTATATAAATTTTCAAATTGACTTAAAAATTGTGTTTAAAGAGAGATTAAACTTATTCTTTTGCATCCAGACAACACAATTGACTTATTTCCTCTAGTACTTTAAAAAAGACATCTCAGGAAATCATAATTACTTGTGACAATACAGGGGGTAACTTTATTTTTAATTTAGTGATATTAAAGCATTGGACGTTGTTTTAGACTCTTCAAATTTTTTCATATTTTTAGTGCTGTTGGGTCCACGTGAATTTGTCCAACACCTTTTGGAAGGGCACTGGGAGAATCATGGCATACAAGTGCAGTTGCTGCTACAATTTTTAACAGAAAAAAACATCTAGGTGGTGGTACACACACAAAAGCAATTCTTAGTTGTGCAGTTCAGTTTCTGACGTTTCAACACATTGAATGGACTAGTTGCTATAAAATTGCTTTTTAGATATCTATCATTCTTTCAACTGCTGATTCTATTCTCTAAATTTTTGCCTAGGTCTGTAACCAGTGATGAAGGATCCATGAATGCATTCACAGGAAGGGGGTCACCTGGTAGGGGTCAAAAGACTAAAGTCTGTACCACACCTTCATCTGGTCATGCTGCATCTGGGAAGGACTCAAGCAGCAGATTGGCTGTTACAGACCCCACTCGGCCTGGTGCCACCACCAAAATCACCACCACCTCCACCTACATTTCTGCCTCTACACTTAAAGTTAACAAGAAAACCAAAGGGCTCATTGATGGCCTTACTAAGTTTTTTACACCATCACCTGATGGTCGCAGATCACGAGGTGAAATAATAGACTTTTCAAAGCACTATCGTCCAAGGAAAAAGGTCTCTCAGAAACAGTCATGCACTTCTCATGTGTTGGCTACAGGTACCACACAAAAGCTAAAACCTCCACCTTCTTCACTTCCACCCCCAACCCCCATCTCTGGTCAGAGCCCCAGTTCACAAAAGTCCAGCACTTCTACTTCTTCTGCCTCTCCCCAGAGTTCTTCCAGCCAGTCCAGTGTGCCCTCCTTTAGCAGTCTTACTAATAACAGCCAGCTGAAGGCACTCTTTGATGGACTTTCTCATATCTATACCACTCAGGGACAGACTCGAAAGAAGGGACACCCAAGTTATGCACCATCCAAACGTATGCGTCGTAAAACTGAATTATCTTCCACGGCAAAATCTAAAGCCCATTTCTTTGGAAAAAGAGATATTAGAAGTAGGTTTATTTCTCACTCCTCCTCCTCCAGCTGGGGGATGGCTAGAGGACGTATTTTTAAAGCAATTGCTCACTTCAAGCGAACAACTTTTCTTAAAAAGCACAGGATGCTAGGCAGATTAAAATATAAAGTGACCCCTCAGATGGGGACCCCCTCACCAGGGAAGGGGAGCTTGGCAGACGGAAGGATTAAACCTGATCAGGATGATGGTAAGCAAAAGGTCAAAGCTCCAACCAAACCTGCGTCCCATCCCTTTTTCCCCAACCCTGAAAAAAAAAAAGAATATATATATATATATATATATAAATCAATTCCTATTTGTCACATAGGTCTTAGCTATTTCTCTTGTTCTCACTTCACTTTCATACAGAAGCAGTGAAACTTTGACCTTTTTCTAATGCTGACTAAACCTCTAAAATGTTGTTTTTCCAACTAATACTCTCCCCCCTTTTATTATTTATTTCCATTCATAGTGACACTAGGACCCCCAGATGCCTGCATAGCATTGCTTATAGCTTTGTAGTCCCGCATGAGTAGTCACTGTCATGCTTCTGCCATGTGCTTTCCCCTGCTGCCTCTTCAGCCCCGGTGCTGTTCAGTCATGTGCTGTCAGTGCTTCCAACAGGGGGTGTTTCGGCTCTTCACCACCACCCCCCCACCCCTCACCCCCGCTTTTTCATGACAACGTTCATCATGCTTCAGTCTCAGCAAAGCCTGATCTGTGATTCTGTGATGTGTGCTTTTGGATTTGAGTGCGTTTGTGTGTACCCACCTTAGGAAGAAAAACAGTTTCATAATTTCATTGAACAAATCGGCCCGTTACATTTACTACCCTTTATAAAACAAAAAAGCAAAAATACGTCATTTGGACAAAGTGGTAGATTTTATTATCTCAAAGCCGAAAATGGGAAGTCTATAAGTAGACATTGATAAAACTTCTGATCTTGAATGAAAAATGTGATTTTACTTTGTTTTGTTCTTACTTTCCCTCATATTTATTATAGCTATAAAAAGATGACAGTGATAAATTCCAATAAAAATTTGGGTACAGCAGGGAAAGGGTTCTGCCAGATCTATGAGCAGTGCTTAGATTTATAAACTTATAAAGCTCAAGAAAAAGCCGATCCCTACTTGCCCACTATGCTAATTGGTGCCATTTTGGTAATATACGGTGGTTACTGGTGATGCAAGTCAGTGAATACACTTTTTGCTGGTTTTAAATGACAGATACTGAAATCAAAATAAACATCAAACAAGAAAGTACAGATGTAAATGTGATTGGAAACAAGGAGACCGTTACTGAAGAAGATTTGGATGTTTTTAAGCAGGCGCAAGAACTTTCTTGGGAGGTAAGGTCAGAATACCGCATTATAGTAACAAGGATATATGGTTTTTAACTATTACTATGAAATTACTGCTTTGATTTAATGGAGACTCCTCCTTAAAATCCCTTGTGATTCTTGAACTGTTGCCATGCTCATTCTTGTCGAATGTACTTTCCTAAGCAATGACTTTGTAGAGTTGTTTCCACTCTTAAAAGTAGGTGAGGGCTCAACCAATCTCACAAAATAGACAAGAATAGCAGTAGTTGGGGAAGATTTTGAAAGGCCCTTCTAGATGTGAAGGAATACAGATTTCTGATTATTTTTGCCTAAATTTAGAAAACAGCAATTTGAAGTCTTTAACAAAAAGAAGAACATTGCTTTTTAAATTTACCAATACTTCTTCCAACACAGATGGCTGACCATATGAAAAATGTCTCATATTTTTATCTATTTGGCATTGATGAATGCAATATTGAGTTTCATTCCAGTTGTAGTCATTTTTTTTCATTGTCCAGTAATTTCTTTAAACTCTTCCACTTTAAAAATTCACTCTACTTAGGTTATTATCACCAAAATATTGAAAGGTAAGGCTTCTTTGAGAAGTCTAATATTTTGTGCTGTGAATTGTGAATTTCTTATGTCAGAAGACTGCATTCAGTTTCTATGGGACAGTTGTTAGAGTTAGACTCCCTACATCATCCTACTTTCTTTTTTGCTGGGAGGAGGTTGTCTATCCCTTTTAAACTTTTAGTAGCAGCCACTTGGGTTAAATGCCTCTGATATGTTCTACCTTAGAGACTATCAGATAGTTCCATTTCTCATTCTGCCCCTTTCAGGATCTATTTATTGGTTTTTGTTCAGCTAAAATAAATGTCAAGATTTCCCCCCAAATCATTAAGCTTTGAAGTCCTTAAATATTATCATTTTTTCAGCCTACTTCTGGCATTCACGAATAAACATGATGAGTAACAGACCATTATCTGAAGGATGCTACTAAATCTAAATCCCTCTTTTCAACACGGTAAAACTGGCCTTTTCACTCAAGAAATATTTCTTGTTATATGTCAGGTACTATACTAGGTATGACACTGGGGATACCAGGTGAACTAGGCCGACACATTCCTTAACCTTATGGCTTACTGCCATCTCATATCAGGGGAGACAGACATTAAACCACAAACTACACAACTGATTATTTAAACACATTTGGGTTAATTATTACCTAGTGGAGGAAGAGAGGACTGTGGGCATATGTAATATCCACTTTGTCTTATAATCTCATCCTCAGTTTTAACATTGCAACAGATCCTTAAATTCAGTGCAATAAACATTTGTAAATAATTACTTCCCATTTACTTCCTATCTTTGCGATACTTCCCTATCTTCCTATCTTTGTTTATATAAGATATTAGTTTGTTTATATAAGAATCTTATACAAAGGTGATTATTATTTCACAAGAGCCTACAATGCTTTTTTAAACAACTTGAAAATTCACAATGAAGATTAGTGTTCTGGTCTTGACAGGTTTTCATAGGCATGGATGAAAGAACCAAAAAGTAAGTGAAAGGGAATAGATGTAGCTCAGTGGTTTGAGCACCTGCTTCCCATGTACAAGGTCCCAGGTTCAATCCCCGGTACCACCAAAAAAAAAATTTAAAATGTAAGTGAAGAGTATCTTCTTCTAATATTATGTTTTATTTTGTTCTTTTCTTTCTCTCTAACAGAAAATAGAGTGTGAAAGTGGAGTGGAAGACTGTGGCCGGTACCCTTCTGTTATAGAATTTGGGAAATATGAAATCCAAACCTGGTACTCTTCGCCTTACCCACAGGAATATGCAAGGTAATGGAATAAGTCTAGCAGATATATAACTTTAATGTAACAGATTTGAGGTAGGAAAAATCTTGATTCTAAAGCAGGAATTAGATGATTGGGAGAAATAAATTTTGGTACTCTGAGTGCTTCCAAAACGATTACTTTTACCAGCACCTTTTTATAGTATTCATGGTGCTATGTAAACTCCTTACATTTCTTAGTTGCACAGGCATTAGAAATTTTGCCTGTTAGCTTCTAGATCATGCTTTGTCTCATTGGTTAATTGGGCAAATGTTTGTTTTGTATGAAAGCAAATCTAGGGAAAAAAAGTTTTTTTTCAGCCATTGCAAAGTTTTAGTAGATTTTCTTCTCCAGTTACTTTTTTTTTTCCTTCATTTTCCTGTTAGTTTTATGTCTGATTTCTGAGGTTTAGTTTTCAAGGTATTTTTAACAGAAATGTTGCAAAAGAAGGAAAAATGGGAGAAAGTAGGTGAGAGAGGGTAGCCTCAAGGGACCCTTTGTCAAATCTTTACTTACAGATCTATTTGTGACTAAATTGTTTAGAGAAATAAAGAAGAGAAAATAATGGTATTGGAGTTTTCATTTATCTTGAACTTAGATTAGCTATGAGGAGAATATATAGACTCCACAAATGGGTGTACTGTGAATTGATTTCTTCATTCAGGTACATCAGGGTATACTTTATTAGTATCTTTTCAATTTTTTTAGCCTGCAAAGTTTCCAGTAATCACATATTTGCTTTCCTTCTAGAATAGATGTTGTCATTTTCTCTACCACGTGGGTGTCTGGCCAATCATATAATTGGAAAAAATGGGGGGGAGGGGGTTAGAAATTAATTTGCAAACTAAGAGTTAGGAGTCTTGGTTTCTCTTCCCAGCTTTTACCCTTTTGCTATGTGTTCTTGAGGAGTTTTTAAAAAATGTTTCTGAGCTTTCATTTGTATGGGTAATCATAAGTCCAGTTCCCTGAGAGCTTTGAATAAATTTTGCACATTAAGGCAAGTATTCGAAGCTACTCTTATCTGTGTCTATCTCTCTCCGTTCTTGTACCCCAAAGTAGTCAAGAAAGTGTTTCTAAACATTTTCTTGTAAATACTAGCAGTGTCCATTTAAGCATGGATAGAGTACGAGTACGAATGTCCTGATTTTTAAGATGGAGAAAAAATTGTCAGGAGTGAGAAAGGTGTTTGTCTGATGTTACTCAAAGAGTCAGTACAATTGGTAGAAAACAAATTAGGTCTTTTCTTTCAGTCCTACATTTACTACATTTGACTATATGCTATTAAGATAACTTTAAAGTTACCTCATCCAGAAATGGAAATGGAAACAATGACATTCTCAGACTTCTCTGCTTCATAAATATGCAGATATTTTAAAAATCATAAATTCACTTCTCATTAAAATATTATTGCAGTCACACCACTGGCCATATTTGGTATTAAAAATATTGACACTAAATTTGAAATTTGAAAAAGAATTCTTGGTTAGCTGACATGATAGCATCTTAACTGTTGACTTTTAGGGTGGTAGGTCCAGGTCTTTCTCTAGAACAGAGCTCTTAACCAGGGGTCCGTGAACTTGAATTGAAATTCAAAAAAACATTCTTGTGGGGATGTGTTGGTGCAGGTGTGATATATTTATTAAATAATCCACAGTATAGTCTAGACTTAGTAAGGGGTCCGTGGTTTTCACGTGACTGGCAAAGGGGTCCATGGAACAAAAAAGGTTAAAAACTCCTGCTCCAGAACATGTCTAAGAAAACAAATGATTTGGTCACAAAGTAAAGACAGCATGTATTTATTGGTTATATTGAAAAATAATGTAAGGTTTTTATATTCTCTTTACTGCCAGTTGCTACTTGTTTCAAATACATTATTATATAGAATTTTTATGCCTTAGAAAAAATTGAACAATGTTTAACATGTTTCCCCTGAACAATATAATGAATCTGATAGACTCTTTGATTTTTAAACTTGTAACAGATTACCAAAGCTTTACCTGTGTGAATTCTGTCTTAAATATATGAAAAGTAAAAACATTTTGCTAAGACACTCAAAGAAGTGTGGATGGTTTCATCCTCCAGCAAATGAAATTTACCGAAGGAAAGACCTTTCAGTATTTGAGGTAAGCATGTGTAAATAAAAATCCAGCTTTTGGAAACCTAATACTCCTAATTGTTGACTGTGTACTGATTTGTTTCTAGAATATGCAAAGTATATTATTTAATTTCAACATTGAAATTCAGACTGCTCTTTAAAATATCTCCATGTTTTAGAATGTTTATCTTACCATATTAAGCAACCGTTTATTTTAGATTGATGAAGATTCCCTACTTTATCACATTAACTTTTTTGTCTTCTCCCATATCCCTGTCTACACTAAATATATGCACCAGTGAATTTATGATCTCCTCAGCCTTTTGTAAATTCTACATTCTTTGGCAGGAAAAAATAGCTTTGTTCAGCAGCTACAGCCAATGTCTGGCAGGTGCTTATTCTTCCAGGGAATTGAACAGCTGTGTATATCTCCTCAATACACATCCACCTGTGTTTCCACCCATTTCTTGGCAGGATAGATAATCCTTTTGGTGAGACCCCAGCAGATGTTGGGCCTCCCCCTTCATCTGGATGGATGGCCTCCCCTGGAGAACTCTGCTATTCACAGGAACCCCTTGTGGCCACACGTCTGTCATTGTGGGTTTCTTGAAGACATTTTGTGTTTTCAGAATTAACTTAGTGGCAGAAGGTCTTTGACTCTGTATAGTTTCATCGTTTAATCATGTTTCTATTGTCAGTTTCAGGGATTCAGCTTAGCTGAGTCAGTTGTACCTTGAGGAGACCAGGCCTTTCTTTCATGTTGTCTATTCACAGGACTTCTTAATTCTCACCCTCTTATCTTCACTCCAGTTGAGCACTTCTTACTGCCCTGCCTTGTTATTTTCTTCTCTGTTGCCCACCTTGGTGCATTACTTTTCCTTCCTGGATGTTGAGAACAAGCCTTCCTTGCAAAGCAGACATAGTAGCTTCTTTATCTGAAATGCCTAGCCAACTGAGACCCACAGAGCTGCTGTCACTTGGCTAAGTTTAACTAATATCACAAGTTCATCTTTCCTATTGGCTCCTTCCTTGATGTCTTGGGTCCTTTCTTCTAACCAAAATAAAATGGACAAAACACATTGTTAGCCTTACTTAATTGTTAAATAAATCAGCACGAGTCTGCCTGTGAAGTTGAAGTTCTCATTCAGGGAGAGCAGCCCAGGGGTAAGAGAAGCAGCCTGAATAGGCTGGTAAGAATGGTCTGCTCTTCCAGGGCAGGTGCTTTTGGACCATACAGTGGTGAGAGGGATAAATCAGAAGCAGGTTTGTAAAAGTTATGCATGAAAATAATTGAAGGAGTTAGATTTGATGAGTGCCAAGTTTCCTGTTCTGGAATCTGAGTTAATATTTAAAGTACAGCATGTAGGAAACTTTTCTCTTAGCAGTTTCCTAAATAACTCTTAAAATAAAAGAAAAATAATCACAGATTAATACATTCCTATCTTCTCTTCACCTATATCGGTTTGAAAGCATGCCATATTGGTTGGACATTTCCCAACTGATGAGAATTTTGCTTCAGCATTGTGTCATCTAACTATTTTTCTGGTTCACAGATACATACATCTCTGTCTTTCCTTTTTGTAATGTATAACCATTTGCAAAAGGACTATACTCCCAAATACAGCACAACTTCCTTTAGTTAAAGAGTACCCGTTGCCCATATTTGATTATGTTGCTATATGTGGGACCTAGGTTTCATGTAAGGGAAATTGTTATATGAAGACTAAAAATAATTTGTGTAATATGAGAACCCGTATGGTCCACAGGAGATTCAAGAACGGTCAAGTTCATTGTTAAAGAGCTCTGGTTAGCAAATATCTGTTTCCCTTAAGAAAAGTGCTAGGGAAATTCTTCTTGAATCTTTTGTGCTGTTTTCAACAAGTAACTACATTTGATCAAAGAAATTGGCATCTGTGCCTAGCCTCCTGTTTATAGCCATCAGTATCACAGCTTGAATCTTTTATTTTGACTAGAAGTAGACTGTAATCATGGTACTTATTGTAGGTTGAAATTCATCTCACTTTCTCTCTAAGTATTCCCAACATAGAAATTTTATCTTTTCCAATTATATTTAAAATGATGCTTGGGATAATACCAAAATGGAAGCCTCTTTTGCCTATCCACACTTCTGGGGAAACAGAATAATATAGTTCCTTTATTTTATTTTTGTGTGAAGCCCTTTTGAAAACAATATAAAGATTAACTTACTTGAGAAGTATTTTTATCTGTTTACATTTCCTTTAATTCAGATTTATTTGGTTCAGATAAAGAGAAAGGACATGTCTGATCATTTTTAACTCGGAATACATTACAAATAAAAATTACTCCATTGATAGTGGTTTGGCCTTTATCCAGGTAGCTTAACGAGAAATAGAAATGGTGGAATTCTGAATTGCCAAATGACAACTATTTTCTGGTTAACTCTATACTTGTTTAATGGAGTGTTTTAATCTCTCAGTTTAGGATTTAAAAATAAAAATAAATATTTTCTGAAATACCATATGGAAGAAACAACTTTATATTGAGTGGTATTTTTATGTAAAATAATGTTGTCTGTTTCTTTTGCTAGGTTGATGGGAATATGAGCAAAATTTATTGCCAAAACCTTTGCTTGTTAGCCAAGCTCTTCCTGGACCACAAAACGTTGTATTATGATGTCGAGCCATTCCTTTTTTATGTCCTTACAAAAAATGATGAAAAGGGCTGTCATCTGGTTGGATACTTCTCTAAGGTAAAAACAAGAGCCAGCATGACCTTCATTTTCTGTTTCAAATTGTTTTTGGTAGAGCCCCATTCTTTGAACAGGGCTTTTTTACGACTATAATTTGAATAAATGACACATGTTTCTGGAAAGCTCAGGTTCTTGTTCAGAGCTCATTAAAACAACAATAACAAAAGCTCCCGTGCCTAGGAAGTGTGTAAAGGAGCTGCACTCTGTGTGCTGTCTTGACTGTCAGCATTCATGTAATGTTGTAATTGCTGCCTTGCAGACCACCTAGCATCTTTGATTTTCTAAATGTTAAGCTTATTTCCCTCTTCCCCTCAAGTAGAGTCAATGTGAAGGTTTCAGTGTAATGTAGCATTTAAGAGAATTCTCATTTCTCCTCGTTGCATTCCCTCTGTGGTCATTAGTATCTCAGTGAGTTAGAACGTTGGCATTTGGACAGTCAAGCTTATATAATGACTGGTTTTACACTGTGTCTCTTATTCTCTGTGCCATTGTGTTAAGATCTAAAGCAGCTTCACCTTTAGAAAGCCTAAGTATCTCCAACTGTTAACATAGGAAAGCCTGACATACTGGGTAGCTATCTTGTCTTTTTCAGTGGTTCAGAGTGATTCTCTCACATTCTTCTGCTCAAAGGCTTCTGAGAAACAATAACTCATATTCAATCAAGGAAAATTGAGTTTGGAGATCTTTACCAGGTTATGACAGTTAGGAAATAGTTTAATGTACCAGAATGGTATATAAACAAAGAAGGTAATTATAAGACTTCCAAACAGAAGTCTCATAAATTATCCAAACTTATGTTTCATTTACTTTATGATATATATATATTTTTCATATTAAGTGATAAGATTAGGGAATTGTCATGAATGCACTCTTGTATTACATAAATGAAATGCTTTATACAAATGACATTCTCAGGGGAGACCAAAAGATAGAATATATATGAAGATGAAGATACTTTGCAAACTGTACTTATTGTAAAATTTTGAGAATCAACTCAGAGACCTTAAAGATAGGAATAAGTGGCAGCACTCATGGGAAACTGCCTCTGTTTTAATTCATATATTTGGTAAAGCTCTAAATTGAAAAAGAAGAAAGTTAATGTACACATTTAAGGTTCCAAAGATGACAGAAAATTAACACAGAATAGTGCAAAGAATAGGAAATTCACTTACAAGATTTTGGATTTGTAAAGATCTTTTTCTCCAAAGAGTTAAAAAGAATAGTGGTCTTGATTGTTCTCCCTGTTAGAAAATGGTGTTTGTCTAAATGTATGTGAGCTTAAATGTAGAGCTTAATGGTGCTTGCTGTCCTTTTCCTGCTGAGTCTTCATGTTGCCTCTGGTTAGTTGGGACTTGCCATTTGCTGCTTTGCTTCTCTTCCACCCAGATTGCTTAACATTTGTACTCAAAATAAGATAAAGCTCTCTCATTTTGTCACACTTTCTTCTATAGTATGGCATCAGCTACTGCCCTTTCTTTTTATACCAAGAACTCTAATATTCTTTTATTTATATATATATATATATATATAATATGTAAATAAATAAAGTATATATGTATCCTTTGGTGGGGTACTGAAACAAAAAGTGATCTAAAAAAATAATCATATTAAAAGACTAAATACAAGTTAGACCATATTCTAATGTGTAAATTGGAACATGGAGTACTGTGGCCCTTTGGGGTTACACATAGGCAAAAATCTAGAACATATTAGAAAAGCAGTTCAAGAATAGCCAGAGAATGGCCAAGATTACACGCATGTGACTTTCCAAGTACATAATATATGAAGGAAGGAAAGGAGTCGTTGTTTTATCTATAGATTAAAATTTAGCTGTAATAATGTGTTTTAAAAAAAACAAAAAAGGACCTCCGTTGGATTGGATTTTAAAAAACTCCTAAAGGTAAGAAAAGCTCTGGACAAAGAAAGAAATGAGTCCTTTTATAACCCAGAGTACATCTGTTTTTAGAGGAGTAACCCATTTGTTACTGCAGTCAGAAAAAAAAGTACACTAATTATTTGAACCGTTGACATTGAGGTGCACATCCAGTGGTGGACAGTCCATCTTCTTAGGAAAACTGGCACACATTATTTCTTCCTCCTTATCTTTTATAGGCTCCAAAGGCAGCTATGAATATGCAAAAGTTGTGAGCACATCTTTCTTACAAAGAAATCTTTAATTCTACCCTGTAGGGTTTATTCCACATCCATTTCCTGTGATCTTGCAAATAGGTTCATTAAAGATCTGGGTGTTCCAAAGTAATTCTTTGATGTGGTTGGTACCATTTGTGGTCAATCTTATTTGTGGTTTATGTCTGGTCAGAGCATTCTCAACCTCAAAAGCCTTTTTCAAATCTTCTCTGTGTAGGCTTTGGGGGCTTCTGTGCCTTCTGAATAAAATATTGCTATGCTAATGCCATATCCATGAAAATTGCAAATTCTTCCTTAAGTATAAAGCTGTTTCCCATGATAATCTTTCTAGTCATCCTCCTGGTTTCTGACTATTGGTAATATTTGGGCCTCACTTTTGTTTGGAGGCTTGAGGGTTTCTTGTTATTGCTGTCTTGTTTTGTTTTGTTTTGTTTTCCTGTTGTGAAATGGAGATAAATTATTTCTCTAGCTTTTTAGTTTTACTTTTTATTCATAGGAGAGATGTGTTCGTGCAAAAGCTACCCACACATATACTATTTTAGTTTCACTGGGGCATTTGCTCAAAGGCAGAAGACAGATTGTTGTTGCAGAATTGGAAGTTATTTAGCAAGGTAGCTGGCTAAGCCCTAACTTACCCTGCTTGGTGGCTCTCTGGATGGTATTTTCTCCATCTCCCAAGTTGTCTTTTTTCAGTCTCATTTGGTTTATATTTCCTTGGAATCTTTATTCACATTTTATGGTACCAACTTTCAAGAATAATTGAGAGGCATGCTTGGAGTTGTTGTTAGTTGATAGTTTGATTGATTAACACAGTAGGATTATTCTGCTTGATCCTGACCTAACACGTTGGCTCACCTTAGTGGAATATTTTACAAGTGCAGGGAATTGCCCACTTCAGCAGAGCTCTGACATACTTGATCTGTTTCTCCTTCCCTTAGGAAAAGCTTTGCCAGCAGAAGTATAATGTCTCCTGCATAATGATCATGCCCCAGCACCAAAGGCAAGGATTTGGACGGTTTCTCATTGATTTCAGTAAGTGAAGTGCTTTATTTACTGTCATGATCCAGAGAGCTGATGGCTGTTACGGGAAACAGTAACACATAAAACTTTATTTAACCTTTGTTGTCTTTATCAAGAGATAATGAGTTTTCTAGTTATATTTACATAGGTTAGAAAATCTTCCTCAAGTGAAAAATATACTGCTGCTCAGGCATTGTACTCTAGGAAATTGAGACTCGTTCTCTCCCCAGTGTGACTAGCTCACAAAGCCATCGCACTGAATGAACCGGCAGAATTCCTTTCCACTCGGTGGTGCTCATGCTCATTAGCACCAAAAGAGGCAATTATTTGCAATTAAAGCTAAAGGAAGTGTTATTTAAAAGGATTTTCAGCTTTCTAAAAATTTGCCTATAATCCTTGTACTACACTGAACAGGAAAGGAATAGTTCCATTTAGAGAACTAATTCTTTAGGTAGCTTATCTTTTGGGCCTTTCTAGTAGAAATAACTATATTTTGTAGTGTTCATTTTCTTTACTATTCTGGAAATTTTTTACAATGTTTGTACCTAGAGGTTTCCCAAAAAACATTTGTTTTATATATACACTTCATTATCTTGTGAACCTCAATTAAGATTGGAATAAAATATAAAAATATACACAGGATAACGTAAAAAAAATCGGTAGTGTTTGTTTCTCCTTGTTTATATTATATTGGGTGTGTCAAGGTGACATTTGGAAAATTGATTCAAAATACTCAGATAAGATGAAGGCCAGGTATCCCATAATAATAATCATTTCTGGCCATGTAAAAATCCATCACTAGGAACCATCTTGACCAGATTGCAGTTTGTCCAATTTTAAACTAAAAGAAGAAAAATATATGAAATCACATCATCTTCATAAGGTACATCAATGTGAAAACCACAGTACAAATGCACTCAAGGAAAACCAAGAAAAAATTTGTTGAGTCTAATTCTTTATTAGTTATTGAACTATTAAAAGTCTGGGTGTAAAGCAAATAGAGCAATTTTGGATAGATTTCTGTAATTTATTGACATTGAAGGATATTATTCTTATAAAGGAAATAATTTTGGTTGAGTATTTTTTATATTTGTAGGTAATATTTCCAGTTATATTAATTCATTACTCCAGTCTTATCTGTTCTTTCCTGGCCTAGTTATCCAGGAAACTAGTTATCCCATGGAGGGTTATCTCATAGAGTTCACCATTTTTACTTCCTGGAGTCCTAGCTGTGATCAATTGTAGGAGCAAAACAGATTATCTTTGTTCAGTAGTTTTCTGTGGTCACCAATCATAGTTTTCTGTGGCCATCAATCATAAATTATTCATAAGTATTAAAATATCTCCGGGCTGGGAATTCAGTAAAAAAATAATAATAATAATAAGTATTAAAATAACTTTCTGGTATACATAGTAGCCATTCAAGTTTTAAATTTTTGATAGTATCTGTTTGCCTACAGAATAAGGCAAACTCCTTAGCTCAATATTCAAGACACCTAGTTCTCTCCTATCTTTTAGACATCTTCATTTACTAATCTCCTTTTTCCTCATATATTCTAAACATGTTCCCTTATCTCCATTCTTTGTCCAAGCATTTCCCTTCCCTGAAATGACCACTTCCTCCTCTCCCAACCTCTGTTCATATTTCCATCTCAGTGTTAACTCCTAGAATACCTTCTTTGTATCCGGTAGGACAGTGGACTCAGTAATTGAATTTTATGTATTTTTGTTGATTTAAATCAAGTACTCAAAGTGGTATGGTCACTGCACACAATAATTTTATACCTGAATTCAAAAGGGGCAGGTACTTACCCAAATGCAAGTCTCTAAATGCAGTAGCATCTTATTTGTACAGCATGACTTGGCACCAAGGCCTTCTTCATAAGAGAATAATGCAGGTAACAGACATTCCCCTGAATAACCCAGATAACAAAGGCATTCCCCTTCACATCCTAAACCATTCAGTGAAAACTGTGTTTTTTGTTTGTTTTTTGTTTTGTTTCATTTTTTAAAATTAGAGAAGTTGTGGCTTTACAGAAAAATCATGCATAATGCATGGAGTTTCCCTATGCCATTCTCTTATTAACACCTTGCTATCCTGTGTTTTTAAACCTGAACTACCTGGAATACAGTGTAACCTTTTCTGTGTGATGGCTCCAGGCCATCATGATGAATGCTTATCCATCAGCAGGCGACCAGGCATACGTGCTGAGAGTGTGGCCTTCCTGTACCCTTGGCATGGCTCCTTCACTGGGGTAGGTTAAGGAGCGTGTGGGATGATTTGAGTAAAGTTGAAAAGGATTGAGGTTATTCCCCCAGAGAAGAGGAGAAGAATTTTATAACATACTCAAAAATGGGACTCTTTTTTTTTTTTTTAGTTAGGCCAGTAAAAAGAATTTATTGGGAAACGGGGAAGAGAACAGAGCTTGCTGAGAAATGGGAGAGCGAGGTAGAAATACATACCGAGATTTGGTGTGGGCTTCTCCAGGGAGAGAAGGCCAGGACCCCTTTTGTTTAGTGTCCAGTTAAGTGGTCAATTTTGTCACAATTTGGAAAAGGTTAAAATGCTAGAAGTTGCGTCTCTGTCTTCTCTTAAAGAATGAGAGGTGGTGCAGCCCCTGGGTCTGGTGTCTGGGTGGCAGCTCTCTTCTGGAGGGAGATGGTGTTCATTGCCTCATTATGAGCACTGGTTTCCACTCCAGATCTTTTAGGAGGGGAGTCTCAGCTATCCTTGGGCTCATTGTTTTAATGTAAACATTTGAATGAAAGAGTACCCAGATAATGTGAAACATGTCTAATAAGCAACTGAGATTAGGATGAGTGAAACAAAGCAGAATTAAACTTCTTATTAAATGTTGGGGACTTAAGAGCATTCACATTGAGGTCACTGTGATATCAGTAAAAAGGTGCATTACAAAATCCTGGAGATATAGAGGAAAAGATTGGGATGATGAGTTCATGTAGACCCGGGAATCAAGGTTGTTATTCTAGTCTTTGCCTTGACTTTTCTAAAGTCCTTTGTGTATTGATTTATTTCATCCTCACAGCAGCAAATGAGATGTGTGCTTTTTTTTCCTTCTAACTGGTTGCGTGATTGTCTTTTTGGTGCGTTGCTTTACTGTGGGCTGCACGCAGGCCTGGGACACCTTTTTTCTTTTTCTTTTTTTTTTTTTACCAGTTTCCAGGGATCGAACCCAGGTCCTCCATATGGTAAACTTGGAGCTCAGTTGCTTGAGCCACAGCTGCTTCCTGAGATGTGTGCTTTTTAACCCCATTATACAGATGCAGAGATTGAGGCACATTTTCACAAAAAATAAGTGACACTGTTGCGATTTGAACCTAAGCACTTTGACTCTTAACCACTACATTCCATTGTCTCTCTGGTAGAAATGGCTAATTAAAATATGAAAAAAAAATTTAGTAATTTAAAAATGCACATTCAAATAACTGTGAGATTACAGCTTTTTGCCTGTCAAGTTAGCAAAGATTTTTTAAATTTACTCAATCTAACTAAGTTGACGTAAGGTGAACACTGTTATACTTACACTAGAGAGAGTGTAAATTGATAAACATTCTCTGGAACTTTCATAGCATGTAACAAAAACCTCTAACAGTTATTTTTAACAGTTTAATTTTAAAAGGGATATATTCTAAGGAAATCAATGAAGTGGATGAAACTTTACATTTAATATAGCAGCATTGTTTTGTTTTGAATTATTTATTTTTTTAAATAGTGGGCTTCTTCTGCTAATTATAGCAATATAAAATTGTAGAAAGTTAGAAAAACATGGATTTAATGCCAGAAGAAAATGGAATCCCTCACAGTCCTGTCACTCAAAGAGTTAATGTTTCGGAACATTTGTCCTTTTCAGTGTTATTATTTATAATAGGGAAAAAATGCCTGAAACAGCCTTGATATTCAAAAGTAAGAGAGAGCCATTCCCCAGAGAAAATTATACTACATCCATAAATGGGGTATTATTAGCCATTAAGAATTATGTTCCGAAGAATTTTTAATAAGAAAATGCTTAAGATAAATAAATGGCTTTCAAAATTGTATATATAATAGGTTCTCGATTGTGTAAAAAGTATTTGCACAGAATAAAAAGAGTATGTGAACAGAAAGGCAGGAAATACACTTCCAGATTATCTCTGGAATTAGAATTGCTGGTATTTCTTATTTTCTTATTTATACTTCTCACTATAATTAAAAAGAAAATTATTTTAAGACGCAAAAGTCCATGAATGCCTGACTTAAGGCAGTGGCAATGAAGATGCATGGAAATGAAGGCAGATATTTTCTGCCTGGCATCTAGTAGTGTTCAATGAATCCTGGTTGGATTGAGCTTAGAAAGGTGCTGCTTTGGACATCCCCATGCAGCTGTCCATGGCGTCTGGAACTCAGCCAAGGAGTCTGTATTAGAGGGAATGACTGGAAGTGGTGGGCACGCTGTAGTGGTTGAAGCTGTGGGTGTGGGCAAGGGCATCTGGGAAAAGTGTGTAGGAAAAGGCGGCTGGGGATAGGGTACCTGGAGGTTCAACATTTAAGGGACTAATAGAGGATAGGAGGCTCCTCAAAAAATAGAACAAGGTCCAAGAGTAGGAAGAAAATCAGGGGAGAATGTGTTAGGGAAGCCAGAAGAGGTCAACATTTCAACATTGATAATGATAATCACAAATCTTAGCTATCATTTCTTGAGTGCTTTCCATGTGTCCGGCTCTGTCACCTGAATTTCACACAGTAACTCACTTAATCCTCACAAAGGCCCACAAGACAGGTTAACTGTTATCATCTCTCTTTGGGGGCATAAAGACACTAAGATACTTTTCTAAGATCACCCTCCAGCCCATGTTCTTGCCCCCAAAGAAAAAGGTTAAGGTAAGGTGTAAGAAGTATACTTTGGAGGACTGAGATTGAAGTGGAACTTGAAGTGGATACAAAAAGACTGACTGTCAAAGGCTTGGGGTGGGGGGTAGCGTCACAGAAAACTGATTGTTTTTGTTTTCAAGCCAGAGAGGCTGGAGTATTGCTATATATCAGTGGAAAACAATCAGGGCATTGTTCAGAGGAGATTCAAGGAGAAAACAAAAAGTGATATCCATATGGTTTTTTATTACAAATTCAGAAAAGGCCTTTGATGAACTTCAACATTCTTTCCTAATTTAAAAAAATTAAACATACTAACTGGAATTATAAGGTTTCTAAATCTTATATTAACTTTTTCTTCTTTATTTCAGCCTTGGCTTAATCTTGGGGAAGGGCAAGGACATGTAACTGAAGCTGTGAAGGGTAGGCAGCCTATAAACCTGTATCTGTAGTTTGTTGAAACTAGTATACCAATGGCAAGCTTGTCAATTAAGTAAAATATCAGTTATTTATAGATTCAAACATTTAAAAATTAATGTCTGTTATTTGTAGAATAATCAAAACTTGTGAGCAGGTTCAATTCTTGGCTTTCTTTATTCAATATTAAAATATTGCACAGTATGTCGCTGTTATCCTTTCTGGAACAGGACTGCAGCTAGAGGAAGGAGGAGTAATTGAATGGATTATGCACTCCAGGAAATACCCTTTGCCCACCTTTTCTATGATCATATATATTGAAGGCTTCAGCCTTGGCTTATGTGAGGTCTGTATACTATTTTAAAACTGAATGTGTAATTAATATGTGCTGCCAGAAGATGGTGGCACATGACCCGGTTTTATGCCTACCAGTTACGAACTTGGTTCATGTATGGTTAGCAGTGTCCTTCCGCTTGTTTCCTTTTCTAAAAAATGACACACTCACACAACTAGAATTAAGGAAAATAGGAAATACAATAAACTTTTAAGGAAATATTCCTCTGGGTACAATTTTATACCTTAGTCCCTTCTCACTGAGTATTAACTGGTGTAATTTTCCCTGCCTTTCTTTTCCCCTCCTCATTCTCATCTTAGATCTCTTGATACTTTTCTCAGGTCCCACAACCACCTGGAATAATGATTCCCAGGCTTGTCTTTACTTTAGCCTTTTTATAAGTCTGGGCTGATTGCTTGAGGAAGCACCACATAGGAAGAGAAAAGCATTTACTCTCAGGTTTCCTGCTTCCTACTTCTCTGTCCTTCTAAGTCCATAAAGTAGAATTAGAAAGAAAGCTACGTATTTCACCTCTACCTAAGGGTGTGATGTCAGGAGACTTATCATTGTCCCGTCTCAGTGAGAAAATATCTTCTTCCCTTATATCTTAGATGCTAGCTACTGGCTTACGTATTTGTGTTAAATAATATCTAAATACAGGAATACATTTTGTAATAGTTTAATTCACAAGCTAGCACATTTAACAATTTGCCTTCAATAGACTACTTTTTTTAAATTTAAGTAAAACTTAAGAGGGCATTTAAGCAGAGATTTGGAGTGGTTTCATCCTACATTTTTTGAGCAAATTTTTAATACTGAATGGCCCATCTCCTATAGAGAGTAGGAATTAGAATTTTAGAATCTGGTTCGTTGAGTTCCAGGAAGTTGTGTTAACTCGTGGTAAACTCTAGGTAACCAGGACTATACAAGAGTCACTAGCTTCTCTCAGACGGTAAGTCAGGTAAAGTATTGGGGAATGCAAATTCTCCTCAGAAGCTGACAGGCCCTGGTAAGACACCATACTTCCCCTGCAGTGGTCTCTGGGTTTCTCTGTACTGTTGTGGTTGACTTAGGGCTGCATTTCCAAAAGGATGGCCTGAGAATGGGTGGCCCAAGAATGGGAACCAGTAGGTGGAGGTATTACTCCTCCAGCCTCAGGGTGGCCAGAATTCCTAGGCCTGTCACCTCACCCCGAGCCACCTCATCCTTTTATTCCAGTGAGAAATTAATTTTGTCACATCCATGATGGGGTAGAGGTCATGAAGCACTCACTTGGGGTATAAGCTCTCTCCTGGTAAGGCTGTGGGTAAATATTTCACTTTCCTCATTTAGGAGCCCCCACAAGTCAAGCATCAAAGGTGTGTGCTTCATGAGAAGTAAGTT
This sequence comes from Cabassous unicinctus, assembly GCA_029593785.1. NCBI lineage: Eukaryota > Metazoa > Chordata > Mammalia > Cingulata > Chlamyphoridae > Cabassous > Cabassous unicinctus. The sequence continues at coordinate 3,351 of JAQZBX010030310.1, read as the reverse complement.
CCATAAGGGCAGGGGTTTCATTCTGTCTTGTTCTGTACTATATTCCCAGTTCCTGGAAGGGTCAGGCAATTAGTAGGTCCTTATTTGTTGTTGAATAAATGTTGAGTGAATTACCACTGGAAAAACTTTCTTAATGTGCTTTCTCTTCTTACATGTGATTCTTAGGAAGAAGAATTTTATTTCCTAAGAACATAATCACATGATGTCAGGTATGCCCTACCTTCCTTTGAGAACTAGTATTTTTGTTCTTGGTACTCCTGCTTTGGACTCTTCTGCACAAGTGCAACCTCTATCTTAAGATCATTTAAGTTGCAGCAGGAAGATTGTCATTATCTACTGTAAACCTTGGGCAGAGAAAGGAGAGCTGTAGCATAATTAACATTTCATTTGGTTAGACAGACACTTATCTTTCCCTTACTTTTATCAGCTAATGTTTCTTAGATAGAGTTATTTTGGAAGGAAACTCTGGTTCCCTTGGAAGGAAATTTAGTCCTAAGAAGCTGTCAAGAAAGGTTTGCCTAGCTTTTCCAGCAACTTCCTTCCATGGGTGAGCACAGTCAAGGCACTCATTAAAGAATAATAAGTTATGCTTTTGAAATGGTGCTCGCATCCTTCATAGGCTTTTCTAAGAAAGGAAACCCCGTCCCCTGTACCATGACACTTGTTGGAAGATAGGATCAGAGCTGTACCCCCAGGCTTTGGCTGGGTTTTAGAAGATGTGTTTTGACCTGTGTAATCATGTGTAATGAGGACATTTGTTTTAATAGGATTTTAGTCTATAATATAATAAGGAAAATGGCTATTTTTCCTTATTTTCTCATTATAATATGTTGCACTAAAAGCCTTTGCCATTGCTGTTTTATTACATTGGACTGAAGTACAATATATTTTAATATGCTGAAGATAACATCAAGTTTGAAAATTGAGCTCTCAGTGATTTATTCAGAGGTTGAGTGTTACTGAATACATCGAATTGAGTTGCGTGAGGAAGTGCAGCTGAGTTATTTATGTATCTTTTTTTTAAACAAAGCTTGTCATAAATAAGAGCAAATAAATAGCTCTTATAGAATAGTTTGTATTCATTGCCTCACTGAAAACATTGTAAATATGAAACATAAGGTCTGTAGTCTCCCTTAAAGCTACTATTTCAACTTAACATGGCTCACAATTTTTTCAAGTTTTGGCATTCAGGTGGATTTTCTTTTTAAACAAATCTTTTGTTTGTTTGGATTTTTAACATTGACTTGGCATTTGCAGTGAGTCATTTTGAAACCCGCTTTCCTGGAAGAAGTTTATTTAGGTAATTGATATCAGAATTACCTAATCTTCAGTGGTAAATGGAACCTTAGCAATGCCCAGTTCATCACGAGGGTTGGAACTTGTTCACCGCTGAACCCCAAGCCACGAGCACGGTGGCTGGCACCTAGTGGGTGCACAATAAACATTTTTTTTTTTGAGGAGGTGGTTGAATAAATGAATCCCAAGTCTAGTCAAACCTCTTCACTGTATCCATGACAAAACATACCGGATTCACCCAGCTAGCTAATGGCATGATTGATGCTCTGTCCCAGATCTCTCAGTCTTTAGTTGTTCTCACTTATTTATCCCTCTGTCCCATACTTCAGCAAACATGTTTTGCCTAGATTGTGCCAACAACATCCCTGGTGGTGAGGACATGGGAGGCATGACCCAGTCCTTGCCTGTGGAGTGGTGGAGGGGTCAGGCACAAGGAGAACTCGCCACTCAATCCCAGGGCTAGGAGGCAGGTACAGGGTTCGTCTGGTAGTGATGGGGAGGAAAGGCTTCCAACTCTTTTTTCCATTTTCCCACTTAAGATATATGCAAGGGATGCATTTTCCCATTGTTAAAACAAGATTAGGAAAGATTTGTTCCTGTTGGTTGAAATTAGTGCTATACCTGGTTTTCGTTTCAAGGGAACTGTTGCCTTGAAAACATTTTCCAGCTTGTAGTAGAGACATTATGCTTAAAGTAGAATATTTTAAGATAGAGTTTGCCAAGCTCCTCTTATGATGATATTTCTAAACATGGGATTTATGATTTCAGCTTGTTATAAGGTAGTTTTTTTTCTTATTTATTTATTTTTTTTTACACCAATTCAATTTGGGGTAAAGTGAAAGATTTTCTGCAACTTGTTTAGAATCCTGTTAGGAAAATACTAGTTAGGGATCTGATTTTTTTTTCTTTTCCCATAGATTTGTGGTTAACATGATTTTACTCTAATATCTGTGCTACATTTTCATGTTTACCAATATAAAGCCTTTGTTTTGTAATTATTTATATCGGGTCCTGCTTTGGAAACTCTTTTTTTAAAAGAATTGTTTTAAATTAATGTTTATAGTACTTAAAAATAGTTGAGTGGATTAAAAGTAATTCAGTTATGTATGTAACCATTTGTTCTCATTGAAAAATAATATGCAATATCATTGTATTGCAGAAGATACTGAAAGAAGTATTGCTTAAATCTTAAGAAAATGTAATACAGGTGGACCTCACTTTACACAATAGATTTACATATATCCTTTTCTTGGGACAAATTGAGTCATCATTTTAAATGAAATGGAAGGTTGCTTTCTGTATAAGAAGAGCATTCCTTCTTGTCGTATTAGATGACAAGGAAGTAAAGTTGATTAAGATCATGTCAAAAGGTCTCAGGAGTCAACAAAAAGAGGCACTTTCCTGGCAATAAATATTAACAATTGCAATTATTGAAACACATTAAATGTTTAAATTCACAAGTTCATAATGATATTAAAAAAACAAACTAATTTAAAGGATGATATTGAAAATTAAAGCTCACAATATTAAAAATGGGTAAATATAAAGCATTTCCTATATTAACTTTACCACTAAGTAACCAAATAGTAAATGAGAGGAAGCATCTTTTTATGAAAGCATTGCAGTTAATAAATGAAAATAAAATGACAATTAAAATATCACCATTTTGCAATCCTCCCAATGAATTAATGAATCTAGATATTGAGCAACAATAGCTACAAACAAAAAAAAGTGGGACAAAAAAAAAGAGGGACAACCAGAAATTATGTGTCTTCTGAACAAGGAGTATGCCGCTCTCCGTAGTCTTGCCAATGGGATCAAACCTAAGACTGATCAAGCCTCTGGATCCAGCTGCCATTTTTCAGGACTTACAGAGGAAAGAAAACCTACTGAATAGCATTTTGAGTATGTAGCCAGCAAAATCCACACTGTGGGGGAAACTTTGCAGGGCAAATGGCCCTGTTCTTCAACAGATACATTGTAAGGAAAAGAAAGGGAGGAAGGGAGAACGTGCAGATTAAGAGAGATAAGAGATTTATCAATTTTTTTTTTTTT
>JAQZBX010030309.1:0-26874 GCA_029593785.1 Cabassous unicinctus | reverse complement strand
CAGCAAGGGGGAGATAAGCAGACACAGAGAAGACACGCAGCGAATGGACACAGCAGCACAAGCAGCAAGGGGGGGATAAATAAAATAAAATAAATAAATCTTTAAAAAAAAAAAAAATCTAGTGCAGGGAAGTAGATGTGGCTCAAGTAGTTGGGCGCCCGCCTACCACATGGGAGGTCCTGGGTTCGGTTCCTGGTGGCCCCTAAAGAAGACGAGCAAGGCAGCGAGCTGACACGACAGGATGGTGCAGTGAGCTGACGCAGCAAGATGACACAATGAGATGATGGAACAAGGAGACACAATGAGGAAACACAATGAGACATAACAAGCAGGGAACAGAGATGGCTCAAGCGGTAGGGCGCCTCCCTCCCACATGGGAGGTCCCGGGTTCCGTTCCCGGTCCCTCCTAAAAAGATGACGAGCAGACACAGAGAGCAGACGGTGAATGCAAACGATGCGGGGTGGGAGTGGGGCGGAATAAATAAAACAAATCTTTAAAAAAAATCTAGCGCAAAGGCTTAAACATCTAAATGAATACTGAAAAGAATATGGTCTTAGGCATTAGCCAGACCTAGCTTCCAGTTCCCAGACAGTCCTGGCTGTGAATTTCAGGGCCCCCATTTCACAGGGAGCCCCTACAACCTCAACAGGTGATTGGAAGCAGCATTTACAGAAAGTCTGAGTATGCTTAGCCTTTTCCGCAGTGCACTCAGGGTTCCAAAAAGACACTGATATATTCTACATCACTATGACCATTACTGAGCCAGCATCCAAGAAGACACCAGGCCGGAGCAAGGCAGACAACCCGGAAGGCAACAACGAGCTAATGTCTGGGAGCTACAAAAAGTGACTGGGAAGCCCAGCAAACCAAAGGAAGCAGGAAGAGCCATTCTGAAGAAAGGGTCCCAAAGGAGTAAGGAACAGGCAAGCGGAGGGGGCTCAGCTCTTTCAGGAGCTAACGCAGTTTACACCCCTGAGCCTGCTGGGACATACTTTTACGCCTCGCTTTCCTCATCGATGAATGGGAAGAACATTACCTACGAGGGGGCGGCAACATTACTCAGTGTTTGTAATAGCTCACGGCAAATAGGAGGCCCTCAAGACAAACCTAATACATAAAAATAAATCCACTAAATGAAACTGTCGTGTTAACTAAAAAAAAAAACAGTCATCATTAAAAATTCCTGGGAGGAACTGGTGACAACTCACTAATGAACTGGACGGAGAGATACCAAGCACCACTTAATGAATCCTTGCTCCTTAAGGAGAAAATATGATATGTGTCACTTCCCTGGGGAGACCAAAGCCCTACAAGCTTAGGAATAAAGTTCTCCCTGAAGTTTTAAGGGTTAACAATTGCCAGCTTCCTTGGATAAAGGTAAGATGAGTCAGCTGGTGTCACCGCTGGCAACATCGACTGCAGGCCTCCTTTGTGCCTATAATTTGGAAAAACATCAGTGATGGGAAAGAGGTTAGTGGAATAAAGAATGGGTGAGGGTCCATCAGGCAAGGCTTTCTGCACCACACTGCCTGTGCCAGAAAATGCGAAAGAAAATGAGCTGGGGTGGAGGCAGCAAAACAAAGCAGACACATGGAGAAACATGCTCATACACACAACCCACATTCTGACTGTTGTCCTACTATAAAATTAAAACATGCTCTTTGTTTTAAAAAAGGAAGAAAGAAAATAAAAGAAAGGAAAAGAAAAGAAAAAAGAAAAGAATCCAAAAGCAAAAGCCCCCATTGTCCCACACCTTCTAATCTCATTTCCCAGAAACGGCTGTTAGCAGGAAGTGCATACCCTTCTCAGAAAGTCTCCCATGTGTAGATAAATATGTGTATGTGCCATATTGCTCTGTCTTGTTTTTACAAAAATGGACTAATTCTATATTAACAGTTCTACAACTTGTCACTTTCAAAATTAATTGATTACGGACACCTTTCCAGATTGACATATGTAAATCGATGTCATTGTTTGTGCATAATTTTTTTAAAATAGTCATTTAAAAAGAATTTCAGACTCACAAAAAAGAGTTGAAAAAATACAGAATTCCCATACAGCCTTATGAGTTCTCATTTATGAACATCTTATATAACCACAGCACAATGACCAAAATCAAGAAATTAACATTAACACAAAAGTATCATTTAATCGAGAGAGTTTATTCAAATCTCACAAATTTCACCACTAATATCCCTTTCCAATCCAGAATCCAGTCCAGAGCAGATGTTCCATGGAATCGCAGTGTGCCTTGGGCTCCTTTAATCCAGCATAATCCTCAGGCTTTCTTTGCCTTCTACCACCTCGCCATTGTTGAAGAGTACTGACCAGTTATTTTGTAGAATGGCCCTCACTTTAGGTTTGTCTAATCTCCTCATCATTAAGTTCAGGTCATGCACTTCTGGCAAGAATACCAGCCTGATTCCAGGACTAGGGAAGGGAAAGAACAAAATGAGCCTGGAACATCTTGTGGTGCCAGAAAATAAGGCAGTGCTCAAAACACGATGGGGAAATGTCAAAAGGATGCTGGACTCAACTGGAAGGGGATCCCAATTAGCCTAAGCTAGGGAATATTGAGGAAAAAATACATAGCCATGGATTATAACCAATATTAAAAAAAGAATCCCGTCATCTATACTGATATAAATAAATAAATGAATTTTTTAAAAAAAGAAACAGAGAAATTCCTCCTAACAATAGACTTCCTGCTGGTAGTTGTAAAAGTAATGATGGAAATGGAAAACCACTGTTTGGCAAACACTACAGTAATAACTTTCAGGCAAGAATTATCAATGGATACTAAAATTAGTAGGTGAAAGTATGAAGAGAAACAGGATATTTACAAAACCTCAAAGAATCTCTCCACAAAATAGTCATAAATTTCAATGGGAAAGAGTAACTTTACAGTGGAGAAACCTGGCAGATCCCACCTTAATCAAATGATCAGAGAAAATATGATCAGTAATGGAACAAACTAACATCATGTGCCTCTTGATATGATGCACTAAGGAAGACAAAACATGTTTTTATTAACTGCTGAGCATTCCACTGTTGACCAGTAGGCTGTGCTTGAGTTTCTTCTACTCTAGTAACACTGTGAAATGAATATATTTTAAAATGTGCCTTACTGTTTCTAGAGGACAGACTCTGGGAAGTGGGACTGCTGGGAGAGAGTGCACACGTGCTAAACCCTGAGCAGTCCCTCCCTCCAAAGAGGCTGGCCCACGTCCTCCCCACCCACCCAGAAGTGGATGACGGCACCGCCTTCCGTCACGTGCGCTCATCACTACCACCTGCTGGGATGCCTGAAGCTGGCCAAAGGAAACAAGCCCCTGCAGTGGGTTCAGCAGGAGACAGCAAGCTGGAAGCACTGGGTGCACGTGGACACCTGGGGGTTTTTGAGGTTTAACACTGGTGTGCTCCAGGACAAGCTGGAGTCAACAGTAGGCATGTGAACAAAAGAGACCAGGGAGAAGGCACTGCGGCTCCGAATCATCTGATGAGAGTAGCCTGAAGAGCAACAGATCTGCAGGTCGGAGAGGTCTGCTGTCGGGAACAAGCCATGAGCTTGAACCTGCACCAAGCCCCACCTGGCTACACTGTTCCAGTCTCCAGTCATATGCCTTAAAAGTCTAAAACGATGCAAACGTCTCGGTCAGGTTTCCAAAGTGTTCCGTTGTGTTTTACAACTGCTTTCGTGTTATTTTAATTAAATTTCACAAGTTTGAGAAAGATATTATTATCTCAAGAGGCAGCAAAAAGTGTAAATTCAGAAAGCTTGGCCACTACCTAGCTTGGCCACAGCTAGGGAGAGTGAGAACTTGCTACTTGGAAGCCCAGTTCCCGGGGACTCCAGAGAGCAAACCTATTTCCTGGCCCAGGCCCTCCCTCTGGACAGACTATCACTGTGCTAAGAGGACAGATACCTTATCTCCTTTATCTGCAGATTATGAAATAATGCTGCCAACCCTCATGATTCCCAGAGCCACCTGATAAGGCAAGGACCATTATGAGCATTTGCAAAATCAACGACTGAGGGAGGCGGGTGTGGCTCAATGGATAGAGCTCCCGTTTACCATATGGGAGGCCCCGGGTTCGCTTCCCAGGGCCTCCTTGTAAGGGCAGGCCGGCCCGCGTGGCGCGGTGGGCTGATGCAGCAAGACCTCACAGCAGGAGGCAGGTGTGGCTCAATCGATAGCGCTCCCGTTTACCATATGGGAGGCCCCGGGTTCGCTTCCCAGGGCCTCCTTGTAAGGGCAGGCCGGCCCGCATGGCGCGGTGGGCTGATGCAGCAAGACCTCACAGCAGGAGGCGGGTGTGGCTCAATCGATAGAGCTCCCGTTTACCATGTGGGAGGCCGTGGGTTCGCTTCCCGGGGCCTCCTTGTGAGGGCAGGCCGGCCTGCGCGGTGCGGTGGGCTGATGCAGCAAGACCTCACAGCAGGGGGGAGATAAGCAGACACAGAGAAGACGTGCAGCGAATGTACACGGCAAACACAAGCAGCAAGGGGGGGATAAATAAATAAATAAATAAATCATTTTTTTAAAAAAAGCAATGACTGAGGATTTTGCTCACCATCTTGCTGCCAGTAAGGGACAGAGGCGAGACTGCCACTGGGTTTATGTGACTTCAAGGCCCACATTCCTCATGACCACACCGCCAGGGCCCATCTCTCCCAGTTCTGAAGATTCTGCTTAGTGCCACCAGTGCCCTGGGCAGGCAGCAGAGCAGGCAGCGGGGGCAGTGAGGGCAGCAGAGAGAACGGGCTCCTTCCACTTCCCACCTCCTTTGAAATTAATGACGGTAGGAAAAGGCAAACACACGCTGGCACCGCGGCCAAAGCCCCCTAAATGCAATAGATTTGTGGCTATTGATCACCTACTGTATACAAGCTGCCTGGATTCCACAGGTCTGCTTGACAATCTAGTCTGAGGTGAGAAAACCTACAGATAAGAAATGAAATTTTATTAAAGCATTTAATACCCAAGTGATGACGTTAGATGCTGCTACAGACAGAGGCACAGAGGTCAGGACAGAGGCCTGAGAAAGACAGACATCCCAGGAAAGGCTCAGGGATACAAGGACTCAGGATTTACCCTGTCAAACCTCTCCACCTTGCATGGGCAAGGGCAGGGCCAGGGCCAGGGAGGGGAGAGAGCTGGGTGGGGAGGGGAGGCAGCTCGGCCACTGAGCATCTCCTTAGTCCCCTCGCTTTCCCTTCCACACAACTCCACCCCTATGTCACAGATAAGCAAAGTGAGGCTCAGAGAGGCCCATTAACTTGCCTAAGGCACCCAGGTTTACCTGGAACCGAAGTCTACCATCCATCCACCATACCAGCCTTGAAGTCTTTATGGTAATTCTCTGCTGCCCAGGGACTCTTATTGTAGAACAGACTCCAGTAGGTGAGGGCTTTCCACAAATCAGACCAGTGACCTGATGACTGTGGCACAGCCCCCACGGGCTGATAAGTATCTGCTGATAATTCATACACAAGCACAACTGCTAATATTATGAAGCATACAAGAACTAAGGCATTTTGTAAAAGTGATAGAAACAATAGTAAGTTGTAACATTTTCTTCTTACACCCCAACAACTCTGCACACCCCACTTTGGGGCACACTGAATTAAAGAGGAGGGAGGAAAGTGTAAAGCTATGTAAAGAAAGAAGGGGGCGTGGGCAGAGGCCAATGCAGACACAGCTGAGCATAATAATGATGGTGATCAAAAGGAATTCCTGGTGAAGCCATGATTTATAATAAATCAAACTACTCCCAAGAAACAAAGCTTGGCCATTGGAGTGACCAAAGGACTGTGGGAGCTGCCGGCTCAGGAAGGTGGTTCACACGAGAATACTGTGGTGGGGGCAAGGGGGGGAATCACAGAAGGAGAACTGGTTTTGCTCTACAGACAAACCCTTCACGCTCCGTTAGTGGCTCAGAATGAGCTGGTAGCAATTCTGGGGTCTCGCAGGGACCCTGTGTGTGTCCAGAGGGACCCATGGAGCATGTCAAACTCAGCCTTCTGGTGGCCCTCGAACAGCAGGGCTGGGGGCAGAGGAAACCCCCCTAAGAAGCCCCCGGCCCCCGCTTCGTCCCGGGGCCACCTCACTTCCCCTTGTGAGCACCGCCCGGATTTGCTTTGACAAGGCTGTTTCCACCCGGCACAGGCACATGCCCCTGCGCATGCAGAGTGGAGCCCTGCCCACCCTGGGGTCCGCTTTTCAGCATGGAAAACCCAAAGCATCACCTCCGTGTGCGGCAGGCTGTGGAAACAGGGGCTGCTGGCAATCCCCCCGTCCCCACCCTCGGCGGTCCGTGGCTGCGGGCAAGCTGCACGAGGGGGCGGTGAGCGCAATCTGTGGGCAGAGGCAGAGGCTTCTGGGCCGGGGCTGCAGGTGGGAGGGAGGCGGTGGTACCCTACCCAGGGCCTCGAGCTTAGCTCACTGAAGGAGACAAGGGTAGGAAAGAAGCCTCAGCCTCAGGCACGAAGCAGGGCTCAACGAGGGAAGAGGAAACATTCCAGGCAGTTCCTATAAAGAATTCCTCACCAGGTACTGAGATAGAAGAGGTAAAAGAGGACCACGGAGGTATCAGAGAACGAGGCTGCACAGAGCAAGGACGCGCCTTAGGGCGGGGAGGGAGCAGTGGGATCATCAGAACTGAGAAGCTGGACAGCCCTGTGGAGCCCTGGCTGGGGCTGCCAGCTCTGAGCCGGGCACAGCGAAGCTGGTTCTGGGAGTGGGGGATGGGGAACAAAAACCAACGCCCTGCAAACTGCAACTGGCTGTTGCTAGTGGAACCGGGCACTGCTTTCCAGGTGAAGAAATGCTGCTACGGCGACACTGTCAGGAAGAGGAAATACATGGGACGAGACAGGGTCTGCCTCCTTCCTCCATCCCAGGCCCCCTTTGAACAGCCAGATCTGGCCATGCTGGGCCTGTGGCTCCATGGGCTGCCCAATGCCCCCTTTAGACTAGGTATGCACAGGAGCAAGAGGCAACCTTTACAAACAACTAGTGAGACAAGACCTGACCCCAGGCAAGCAGAGAAGCTGCCTGGCCAGCCAGAGAGGCCGGTGCAGCACGGCCAGCTGTCCTGCCGCCGCCCACGTGCCCCCAACCCCTCCCGCCAGGCCTCTGTAGACAACTGAGTTTGAGACCCCTGGCCAAAAAGGAAACCAGGTGGGAGATGCACGCAGTAGGCAGGATCCTTCATTCGCACACAGCGTTTGTACACCAGGTTTCAAGAAGGCAGAGGCCGCGGGTGTCGATTTCCTGACAAAAAGAAAAGGCTCAGTAAATATTTGTGGGAGAGAAAGTGAATGAAGTAACAGCTTCCCTTCAGGGGTTTAGAGTCTAATTGAGAGTGACAGACAAGTACACAGAGAAAGGAAAGAAAAAACAAAACAAAACTGGGGTACATCTCCAAAGGGGTAAACCAGGGGACCTGGGGGCAGCGGAGGGGATTGGAGGCACAACAGGGAAGGCTTCCAGGAAGATGAGTGACTGCGCTGCAGAATGAGCAGAGAGCCAGTCCTCACGGGACACATGCGAGGCCCAGAGGGACAAGTGCAACGGCCTGGAGGTAGTTGTGACCCCGCATCCTGCCCTGCAAGCATTCCGGGCAGGACATTCTGAGTGTCTGTTTAAATGCGCTCAGACTCATCTGTCCAGTGAGGCCTCAGTACCCACAGGGTAAAGGCCAATGTTCTTGGCCCAGGCCTCGGCCGCCACTCTGCCCATGTGGACTTTCTGACCTCTCCATTCATTCACCTTCCCTGACTCTGGCCTCCAGATGAGCCAAAGTGGGCAAAAAACAACGAGGACTCCATTAGAATCATGTGGAATGTGGTACTGGATTAGAGTTGGAGACAGCAGTGTGAACCCATGCTTAGCAAACGGAGACGTATGGCAGTATCCATATGTAGGTGCTGACAAGCAGGTTAGTTGACACAACATGTGTTTGCTCCGTCAGCTGAGAGCGCCTAGAAACAAGGGCACTCAGTAGCAATGAGCACACCTGGCACCCAGATATTGGTTTCTAATACTCTTGTCTGAGAAGAAGAACCAGGGCTTCTCAGAGAAAAGGCTGATTCTAGGACTAGGGCAGGAAACATCCCAGACGAGACTGGAAAATTCTTGTAGGCCAGAAAGGAAGGAAGTACACAAACAAACAAACAAAAACCCTGCAATGATGGGATGTCAAAGGGACACAAGAATCAACTAAAGGAGCTCCCAAGATGAATAACAAAATAAATCAAGCCACATTGGATTATAACCCAAAGTATAAAATAAATACCCATAGTCCTGAGTCCATACTGATATAAATAAATGGGGCAAAAGGACAAATATCCCATGCAGAAGAACTCCAAGTAGTTTATGTAGATACCCTGCCCATAAGGAGGGTGGCACACAACTCTTTACTTATTAAGTGTCCGCTGCCCAAAGCGACTTCCTTCCAAAGAGTGCTAAGTGGAAAGAGGGGGCAAAGGAGCAACTGTGCAGTAGAGCAGGGGTCCTTAACCAGGGGTCTGTGAGATTGAGTTGAAATTCAAAGAAACACTGTTCTTGTGGGGATGTGATGGTGCAGGTGTGATATATTTAAATAATACACAGTATAGTATGCACTTAGTAAGGGGTCCGTGGAACAAAAAAGGTGAAGAACCCTGCAGTAGAGAAAGCTGACAAACACTCAGCCAGTGATCAACGCCAACATCAACAGCAATAAGTCATGTTGACAGTTTGTGCCCTTGATACGAAGTGATGAAAATGGCACTTTACCTTTGTGGTCTTCCTTTCCACAACCCGTAACTCCAGTCTAATCATAAGAAAAACATCAGATAAATCCTAATAGAGAGACAATCTACTAAATACCTGACCAGTACTTCTCAAAATTGCCAAGGTCATCAAAAACAAGGAAAGTCTGAGAAACCGTCACAGGCGAGAGGAGGCGCCTAAGGAGACATGAGAACTAAATGTAATGTGGCTTCCTGGATAGGATCCTAGAACAGAAAGGACATCGGGGAAAAAACTAAGGAAATCTGAAAGAAGTATGAACTTTAGTTCTTAATAATGTATCGATACAGTTCATTCATTCTAAGAAATGTACAATACTAACGTAAGATGCTGAAAATAGGGGAAACTGGGTATATGGGAACTCTCTGAACGATCTTGCAATATTTCTGTAAATCTAAAACTGCTGTAAAGATACAGTTGATTAGAACAAAGTGTGCAGAGGATGTGTGTATGTGCAGGGGGTGGGAGTCTGGGGGGGGGGGTGCGGGTAAAATAGTATGGCCTCTGGAATGCTCCCTTCAATGATGACTATCTCGATACCATTTCCAGTAAACCCTGAACTACTGTATCTGCCTGAAAAATGAATGGGTGTGAATGTGAAATATTTAGGTGGCGAGGGACTGAGGCAACCACCCAGTCCTCTGCTCTCAATTGCAGCCGAGGACAATCAGGTCCAAGAACCACAGCAAAGGGGCAATGAAAGATTCCGATCAGCACCCAAATGACCAGTGAAATGATTCCACTCAGCGCCTACTGGCAGAGCATCTTGGAGGCATCACAGACCATAACCTCTAGTCCTCAGGACAACCCACTCTGCCGAGGAGGAGACCAAGCTCAAAAGAGCCCCCCTTCCAGCCACAGGGCTGGCAAGTGGCAAAGCTGAGACCTGGGCTCCACGTACAGTGCTCACTCCACACACACACCCCCAACTCGACTCCTCATCCCGCACTCCCCCCACCCCAGCTCCCTAGCAACCCCCCACCTCCTGCCAGGCACTTTCCAGATTCCCTCCTACTCTAGCAGGGGCAGGGCTCAGCCTCTGTCTGTATACTTCAGGGAAGAGGCAAACTCAGAGAGGATGGCACTCAAGATTGGTTTTCCTTTTTTTCCCCTTCTATTTCTATGAAAAGTTTCCTTAACCTAACATGCTTAAGGTCTGCCCATCTGATTTCCCACAGGCTTGAAGATAGGGTGCCAGGATGCCAGGGTGTCTGCTCTGCAGCAGCAGGAAAATGTCCAAACGAGTCCTCGAGGCCAATTCTCTCTTTTATTTAAGTTTTTATCTTTGGAGGGAAAAAAAAAATTCTCAGGATATTCCGCATCCTGTAATGGGTGCTTTCTTCATAAAAGCACCCATTGGAACCGGCTCCAGGAGGGCAAGAAAACTGGAGACAAAAGAGCTTCATGCAGAAGAATGTGATTTTGTAGGAATAAATTCTTCGTGGTAACAAGTGGATCAAGAGCTCTGTGTTCCAGGAACCTGCACAGTGGCAAGGTGCAGTTTCTCAGTAAATATTCGTGGAATAAAGGAAAGGGGGAAGGAAAAAAAAGAACTTTATAGACTGTGAAGTCCTAAGCAGATGGTGGTACTTACTTTGTTTCCCAAAGCAGAACGGGAAGCCCTCTTTAAGATTTACTTATTTGTTTGTTTGTTTGTTTCTTTATTTCTCCCCACATCCTCATTGTTTGCATTTGCTGTGTCTGTTTGTTGTGTGTTGCTCTTCTTTTTAGGAGGCACCAGGAACTGAACCCAGGACCTCCCATGTGGGAGGGAAGCGCCTAATCACTTGAGCCACCTCTGTTCCCTGCTTTGTTGTGTCTCATTATGTTTTCCTCCTTGTGTCTCTTGTTGCATCATCTTGTTGCATCAGTTTGCTATGCCCGTCCATCGTGTCAGCACACTGTCTTGCTCATCTTCTTTATCTGCATGGTTTCTGACTTTCTAGCCTAAACTCAGTGTCCTGAAATTCAGCCAACCCAAGAAAACATTCCCCGAGCAGGTCCTATGCACCTGTCACGGGGCCAAATCAGAAGCTAGAGAAAGAACAAGACCCAGACCCTTTCCTCAAAACATTTTCAACCCAACAAGAAGAGCTGATGTTCAAGAACATCTGATGCTGCTTCCACAGGCAGAGTGAAATCTGCTGGGGAGATCATGAGAATATTCCAAAGTCTGCCCTTTATTCTAATAACAATTGCAAAAATAATCATCCATAGTGACAAGTGTGGTGGTCACTCATCTGTGTTGCAAGCTGCTGGATGAGTTGGATTGGAGGAGGCTCAGAAATGCTTTTGTTTCCAGGGGTTGGTCCCAGCCCCTGCTCCCTGCATCTGCACGAGCCCATCGCCGGCACCGCTAAGGAAGCTCCATGTATAATAGTGGGACTGGGTACACCGAGTGACAGGTGTTATCAGAAGAAACAAAATTAGACACATTTTCCTTAGACTTAGAGATCCCTCCTCTGCATTTGCCCTCATGCTTTGGCAGTAATTGAACTCTGACTTCACTACTAAAAATAAACTCTAGGTCAAATGCAATGCACTAAAAACCTCAATACGAAACCACAAGACAGAGACAGAGTGGTAGAAAAATGGGCCAATACACTTGAAAATACGTTTGTTCCAAGGGCACAGTTCCGAGGGGGGCAGGCGTTTTTCCAGCACGGTGGACACTGAATCCAGGAAGCAACTTTATACACGAGCCTGTGGCTAAAGTCCAGTGGGAGCGCCTGTCCACAGACAGGAAGGCAGGGGCTATCTGATCCCCTCTTGGGCAAGGCCAAGCCTTGGGAGGATCAGGAGGGGAGCTGAGGGATGCTACAGGTGGGAGGAAGAGCCAGGAGTGGAGCCAAACTTGTCCAGAAGAGTGAGGTGATGGTCTAAAGGGAAGAAGGGGGTCCTGCCTACAGGTCCACGGAGAGGCCAGGGGTGAATGAGAAAGACCCCAAGATGGTGAGGAGTGAGGCAGATGCGGAGGTGGGAGGAGAAGTAAATAACAACAGCTTGCTCACGCTGATTGGCCGTTTCCTTGGGGCTGGGTCCTGCAATCCTCATGACCACCCCAAGTGGGTACTGGCCCCACTGCACAGCTGAGGGAGGGGAGGTCTGAGGAGCCGTGAAGGCCAGAAGCATGGGGAAGGGGAGATGGAGCTGGGGGAGAATCCAGGTGTGGCCGACACTGAGGTCCTGGTCACTCGGCTCCACTGCAGTGGAGGGGAAAGGAGCGGATGCCACCTGTTGGCCAACATCCCAGTGAGCCGACGGAGAGGCAGGGACGGAGTGCAGAGGCAAGTGGCTCGGGACAAGAGGAGCCGCATGGCAAGGGCACAGGCCCGTCGGCCCCAGCACGTACTCAGGACCAGCGCCTCCGAATGCCAGCTCCCACCCCTGCCGCCTGCTGCTCCCAGCAGCTGAATCCCAGCCAAGCTCCTCTCTCGTCACTGGTACGCGGACCTGCCAAGCCTCGCCTCTGTCCACAGAACCCAGGCAACGCTGCCCATTGTCGCGGCCTTGGCATAAAGAGACAAATCTTCCAGCTTTCTGATGCTCTGCCCCGGCCGCTGGTGTCCCTCACCCACCCCACAGGACAGCTCCCGCCCACTGAGTCAACAGCCTGCCCGGGAGCGACAGAGAAAGGCTATTAACAGGAGCAGCAGCCACGCTTCCACACGCACTCCTGCTGGGCTCCCGAAACAAAACTCAAAGGCTGGGTGAGTCTTCGAGGGCTGGAAAAGGCACCCAGCTTGCTACAGAAGTCCTATCTCCTCTATCAAAGCAGATGAGTTTTGACCCAGAAGGGGGACGAGAATGAAATGGAAATGAATGGGAAAACGTGAGTGTAGAGGACAGAAAGGCTTGACTGCTCTTCAGCTCGGCTCCCAGCAGGCCCGCAACCTTACTTGCACGCCGCTTCCCAGAGTCACGAGGGGCAGCACCCACTCCAAGAGCCTCTGCAAACGGACACGGGCCCCTCCTCAGTGCCCCCTCACTCCTGGCGAGCACGAGCGTGCCCTGCGTGTGTCAGGCTGCCCACCTTGACCAAGGGACGGGGCCTCAAGTCTCCATCTCTGTGGCCCAGCAGTGCCCTAAATACCTCACGGCACTAGGAATATAAACGCCCTTTGAAAACTGCAAGGCACAATGCTTCACCACCCCTCAGTTCTTATCTCCCTAATGAGTCCACACCTCTCACCCATCTATCCATTCTTACGTGCTTTTCAAATCCAAGGCGGGAATCATACTAGTTGCCTTTTCATCATGTTATTTATTCTTTCCAACATCTTATTTTTTTTTAAATTAGCCATGCCATTCTCCTTATTCTTTCCTATGAACTTTTATGAACTTTTTTTTTTGGGTTCTCTCTCTCTTTTTATTTTCCTTTTCACTCCCTCCCTTTCAATTATTCATTCTCTTGCTCTTTCAACATCCACAATGTGTCACAACCCTGGGCGGGGTCCCGTGCCAGGTGACGGGATGTACAAGGCAGCCCTGGCTCTAGACAAGCTCACCATCAAGCGGGGTGTGGCAGGAAGGGGGGCAGAGGAAACCCA
The DNA here is from genome assembly GCA_029593785.1 of Cabassous unicinctus. Classification (NCBI taxonomy): domain Eukaryota; kingdom Metazoa; phylum Chordata; class Mammalia; order Cingulata; family Chlamyphoridae; genus Cabassous; species Cabassous unicinctus. The sequence continues at coordinate 13,525 of JAQZBX010030309.1, read as the reverse complement.
GCCCTGAGCAGCAGCCGTGGGCTAATGGAGCAGAGCCGTAGACGGCCGGCCGCAGGCCAGTGGAGGGGGCAACCGCCTCTGCTTGGGGCCCCAGGCCGTGCATGAGCGGCAGAAGGTAAGCACCTTGCAAATGAGCAGCTTCCCAGGCAGGTTTGCTGGTAGGAGAGAGGCAGAGAGGACAGCCGACCAGGGACCTGAGAGAGCCAAGTGCAGCGGAGGAACTCCAAATGGTGTCATTAAAGAATTAGAGAAAAACACAAAAACAATCCTCTTCCATTCAGAGTATCCCCTCTGTGCCAGGCAGCAAGCTGTGCTCGTGACCTACGACCTCATGTTCAATGCCCACCACATTCTCATGGGGAAGGCACCTACTGGATCCCTGTTCTACAAATAAGGAAACTGAGGCTTGGAGAAGGTGAGAGATTTGGCCAAGGTGAGGCAAGTAGAAAAAGTAGGAAATCCTCCATCTGCCTGAAGCCCTTGGTCTCCACCTCTTACCCCTCGTCCCACACGCAGCCTCAGACTTAGCATGGCTGGATCACGGGATCCAGGAGGTAGCCCAGAGAGGGGAGGGAGGGAGCAAGAGATCACGTTCTGATCACATAACTCCCACCCCTTCTTCTCCTCTTCCTCATGCAGTCTTCGCGTGTCCTGGGAAGACAGACGGAACTGCATCCGCCTTCTGCCAGGAAGAAAGGGTGGGGGGATTCACCTGAGGGGTGGCAGGCTTCTTCCCCAGCAGGGCACGGATGTGTGTCCCATGGGTTGGGGTGAGGCCAGGGAAAGCCAGCTCCCCAAGCCTTTCAGAGCAGCAGAGGAAGCCATGCCGAGAATCCAAGAACCACGAGCAGAGTTGTGTAGCAAGGGAACAAAAGCTATCGCAAAAGCTGTCTTTGGTCCCACAAAGATCAGGAGGAGAAACTCCCTTACCTTAAGTCTCCAGATTTAGTCCAGGGAAGGGCGGCTCTCAAGTGCCTCTGGAATACTGAATGGATGCACCTGCTGTTCAGATCCAACATTTTTAAATCCCTGGTATAAGAGGATGCTAGAAATAGACAAGAAAAGGAGAGACAATTATTAGTATCAGTGCTTAAACTGAAGAGATTTGGTAATGAGATGTTTCACTCATCTAAAAAGGAGGTACTACGTATTTACTATATGCTAAAGGAGACTCAGCAGTAGAGTATTTATGAAGCAACTATTACATGCCAAGCACTGTGCCAGGAACTGTATATATATTAAGCCATTGGATCCTATGAGAGATGTGCTCTCCCCCTATGTCCAAGGTCGTGCAGGCAGCCAGGCCTGAACTGATGGTCAGGGCTCCCTGATTCCCAAACGCCCACCCATCAGCACATTCCCCTTTCCCACTGGAGCTTTGTCACTCATCTGGTTGCAGGAATAAGAAACAAACCCAATAACCATATTTCTGAGCAGGACCTGTCCCTGGATGCCCAGCCCATTCTGAAGACAGTCGGGATGATGTGAACCATGGAAGCCGCATCAGATAAAAATTTGTTGTAAGTTTTACCTGATTTCAACAGGCTCATCTAGTAACATGTGATCGGTGGACATCACACATTACTCAGGGAACAAAAAATTTTAGCTTCACCAGAGATTCTTATCCTGATATGCAAGTTGGCAAAATGAGGGGATCCAAAGGGGTGGGATAGTATGGGGAACGAGGCCAAGGGGCCGCCCCTGGTCTGACCCTCCCTGGACTACCCCAAAGCAGGGCCTTGTGCTTGGCCTTCTCCAGTCCTTCAAGGAACAGTGACATTCTTGGTGTAGCATCCACATGACTCAGTTTACCCATCAGAAAGCCACATTATTACCATTTATAACAATGTATCCCTTTCCCTCTCCAGCCCCCACCCCCCATAAGATGGATCATGGCAGCCAAATCAATAAGAGGCCCGGAGACCACAAACTCATAATAGAGGACACTGAAGAGGTTCTGATGGGGAATCTGCCCTTGACTCCGGGAGCAGCTGGTGGAACATCCTGGCCCCACAGCCAAGGGCAGAGGTGGCTTGTACTCCCCAAGATCAATTCCCTCTCTCTCTCTCTCCTCTAGGAAAAACTTGGCCATAATTTGCTTCTCTGAGGCCCTGTGGTAGACACATTGTTCCCTTAGATATGTTAGCATCACGGACGGACAACATCAGTTCTCTAAGCCAGAGAGTCCCTGTCTCCTCCCATTAAGCACTGGTCTAATTAATCCAAAGTTTGGAGGCCCAGTTCCCAGCCATGCAGGTGGAATCGCCCTCAGAAAAATGCCCTTGACTGTCATTTCTCAGAAGGATGCCCTACTCAGCAGGCCGCGCCCCTCTCCATCACCCCCTTCCACCCTCCACCCCCAACTCCCACCATAAGCAGGCTCCAACACTTCCCAGGTATTCCACTGGGCAATGTTTGCTTCCTTATTGTCAAAATGCATTCACTTTGTTACCCAAAAGGGCGGCACCACAGCTTCCTGGTTGACAGTGGCCTCTTGTCGGACTGCCTGGGCTGGTATCCCAGTTCTACTATTTAAAAAGACTTTTTAGGAGCCTGAGCAAGTGACTGTACCTCTCTGAGCTCAGCACCTTGTCTTAATGGTTGGTTTTGAGTGTCAAGTGAGACTCTCTGCAGAGCTTAGCCCTTGGCCTGATACTTTACAGGCACTTAGAAATGCCCGCTATTATTAATAATACCACCTGAGCAAATGCTTGGGCCACGACTCCTCAGGAAGAGGAGAACATAAGTGGCCCCTCTTCCCATCTCATCAAAATGACTTACTCGGCGTCCGTGCTTACTCCATGGGGCTGAGCAACAAAGGATGCCAATGAGATTGGAGCCAAAACCCAGGTTGGGGTCAAAGTTCCTCCACTCCAGCCCTGACTGTGACCCTCACTACTCGGTTTACCCATCCATGAAATGGAGTTGTTATACTACTACTCACTTCCCAGGATGTGTGGCAAGGATTCAACAAGATAGTGTGTACAAGAGCAACTCTATACACTGTCAGCTACTGGAGAACTGTGAGCAAAGAATCACAGTTTATGCACGTACTTATGTGCAGGGATGCGCTAGAAGCCTGCTTCTGGGACCTCCAAGAACACCTGCAGTGACCCCAGAAGATGACAATGATGCTACCATCATCCCTTTCTTACAGATATGGAAAATGAAGCTCGGTTCCCTGAGGCTAAGGAAGTTGCCTAGTACCAAACAGCCAGCGTGTGGCTGAACCAAAGGCTTGCAAAGCCCACCCTCCCCCACCTCCTTGTACCGGGGCAGCCATAACACAGGAGGTTGGCTCCTGCAGAAAAAGAACCACTTTCCGAGGCTGCCAAACTGATTAATGTTTTCAATTAATGTTTTTAACCACACAACAGAGCACTGTTTCGTGGAAATTAAGGAACTAAAATTTCTAAGTTTCTCCCAGGAATTGGCCCAGCCGGCGGCCCACTGCCAACGTGACAGGCACGAGAGGGTGGGCCAGAGGGCAAGCCTGCTGCCGAGGGGGAGGGTCACTGCCCTGCCCCAGCACATCCAGGCCAGTGGGCAGAAAAGTCACTTCCCAGCCACAGAAACACATCAGAGGGAAAGGAGACGGCCCAGCACAGGACTCGCTTGGCCACACTGCTGTGCACCTCCTGGGAATCCGGCCACCCACCAAGCAAGGGAAGCCAGGCATGCAGCGTGTCCTAGGAGTTGAGCCCGAAGGCGAGGGGGCCGCCACTACCAGGCCCTTCTGCAGGTTCTACAAGCAGCCATCTGATATGCCCTTCCTGTCCTAAATACCACCCCCACCCCCAATGGATGTCACCCTAGAACCTCAGAATGAGACATTATTTGGAAATAGAGTCTGTGCAGATGGAATTAGTACAGCTCTGTCCTACTGGATTGGGGTGGGCCCTAAATCCAATATGACAGCATCCTTATAAGAGGGAAATTTGGACTCAGATGCAGGAACAGAGGAGAGGGGAGAGGGCCTGTGAAGGCAGAGCGCTGCTGCCACAAGCCAAGGATTGCCAACAAACGCCAAGGGCCCAGAAGGATTCTCCCCTAGAGGCACCAGGGAGGAGAGTCCTGCCAACACCTGGATCTGGGCCACCTAGTCTCCAGAACCGTGAGACAATACACTGATGTTGGTTTAAGCCACCCAGTGTGTGGCACTTGACAACATCCTAGGAAGCCAGGGGACATCCGCCTGCTCCGTGGCTGGAGGAGCACCCCTGCTCCTGAACCTGGCCAAGTAAAAGCTGGCGATATCAGCCGGAGGGTTCTCGGGACTGCAGAAGGTCACTGCTGCGGCCCGACGCTGGGCCTGAACGTCCCAGGGGGCAAGTGACAGGCAGGCCCAGGCCTGCCAAGACCCCCCCCAAAGTGAGAGGAGGTGGGCTCAGACCTGGGACCTCCTGCCACTCGGCTCCAGGGTCGCCCCACTCCGAGCCAGCTGAATTTCAAGTGTATGGTGAGTCTCATCACAGCCTCTCCTCAGCTTAGGCAGCAGGGCCATAGCACCTTCCCTTTGCGACAAGGTGAGGCAGGGCCATAGCACCTTCCCTTTGCAACAAGGTGAGGCACACAGAGGCTGGAGCAGCAGCCCTCACCTTGTGAGCCGGGTCTCGGCCGCAAAGCCCCAGAGGCACCGAGTGTAATGCGAGCAAGCTGCACTGCGAGGAGGACAGCCCCCTCATCCCAGCAGCCAGCCTTGGACACCCCTGGGGGTGCACGGCCCATGGGGCCGATGGGCGTACAGGTGGTGGCCAGATCCCGGAGCAAGGGTCCAGGCCTCCGCGCGGGAGAGAGAACGGCCGTGAAATGAGCAATCACATGGGAATTCCTGAGCTGGAGCTCTCCAGAGCACCATCCGTTTCGCTGAAAACAAACCACAGGGGAGGGTCTACAGTGCCCAGAGGAGCTAGGGATGGCAGGCGCAGGACCACCTGCCCCAGATCCCAGCCTCAAGATGTGCTTGCTCTCCTCCCCACTCCCCAAGAAGGCCCTGGAAAGTGACGCAGGAGCATGGATACTGCTGTACCTCTCCCAGAGGGTCAGCAAAGCAGGGGGAGCCGACCAACTGCCTCCCATGCTTGCCGCACATGCCATGAAGTCCAGGGACCAGACCAGGCTGCTGGGACGAGCCAGTTGCCAGCAGTGAGTAGCTGTGTCGCCTTAGCCAATCCACTTAGCCTCTCACGTCCTCCTCTGTACGTTAGGGAGAGTGACTGCAGCTACCTCTGGGGATCAGGATGGGATCGCATTGCAGTGGATGAGGAACCCTTAGCACCAAGTCTGGCTCAGAGTGAGTGCTTGAAAGCCACTGTTCTTCTATGGGTCTGCCTGCAGTGGTTAGTGGTGTGTAGGCAGAGGAGGCTGCGAGGCAGGGAGGCCTGGATTTGAATCCCAACTTTGCCACTTCCTGGGACAAGTCCTTGACTTCTCCGTGCCTCAGTTTCCTCAACTACAAAATATGGGCATGAGACCAGTGAGACCACTAGGATGCCAGGGGATGTAGTAAAGCAAGGGGTACAGGACACACGTTCAAGAAACAAAGGCTCCAACCCAAAGTGAAGGCCTGTGCCCTTCAGAATTGCCAAGGTCAAGAGAAGCTAAGGAAATGCCCCAGGTTAAAAGAGGTTAAAGAAATGACCACAAAACGCAAAGGTGATTTGGAACTTGAAAAAGCAGTCAAAAGAGCATTATTGGGACAACTGATGAAACTGTGTGTAGCCTGTGGATTAGATAATAGAATTATAGCAATACCAAATTCCCTGAATTTGAGCATTTCTCAGTGGTTGTGTAAGAAAATGCCCTTGTTCTTAGGGAACGCACACTGAGCATTTAGAGATAAAGCAGCATGATGCCTACAACTCTCAAATGGCTCAGAAGAAAAATGGGTGTGTGTGAGAGAGAAAGTGTGTGTGCGAGAGTATGTGCATGATAGTGTATGTGCAAAAGTTTGTGGAGTCATGTATGTGACAGTTGAGTGTGTGTGAGTGTGTGATGAGAGAATGTGTGTGTCAAAGTGTGTGAGCATATGGGAGTATATGTGAGCATGAGTGTGTAAGTGTGAATGTAAGAGTGTACGTTGAGTGCATGGGTGTGTGTGTGAAAGGGAGGGAGGGGGAGAAGTGTGTGGAATGGAGAGTGAGCACACAAACAGAAAGCAAATGGGATAAGACGTTAGCAATTGGTGAATCGGGTATCCAGGAGTCCTTTGTATCATCCTTGCCTTTTTTTTGTTTTTTTTCCCAGTTTGAAGTCAGATCAAAATAAAAGACAACCAGGAACTAAAGAGCAGGAATGGGATAAATGTGCCTAAAAGAGCTGAGTAGCAACAATCCATGTGGGCTACAAACAAAAGCCTTTCTCACAAAACCAATGTCACCTTATTTATAAATGTTATGATTTATTGCATAGAAAACTACAAAGGATAAAACTGAAATTTATTTTGAACCACTCCACACACACACAAAACAAGAAAGGAGAAACGGGTGGCTGTTACTACTGACCTAAACCAGGCCAGGCTGGGCACCCTCAGGGAGGGCCACCAGCCCCCAGCGCCGCCACCAGGCAGGGTGCCAGTGGGGGCCCGCGTGGAGGAGGCAGAGCAGAACCAGGAATGGCAGCCAAGACTGGCTTCACTGAGCATCTGCCCCATGCCAGGCGGGGGTATAAGAGCTGTGAATGCAACTCATTTAATCCTTCTAGCAAAGCTCATCAGTCAATTCTATTGTTATCTCCATTTTGCAGTTGAGAAAAGTGAGGCTTGAAGAAGGTGGCTGGGTTCAAGCTGGAGAGAGGCTGAGCTGGGATTTGACCTGCGTCCTCCCACCAGCACAGACAATCATGGGTAGAACCGTGTCCCCGAGAAAGGTGTGTTGAAGTCCTAACCCCCACTACCTGTGAATGTGACCTCATTTGGAAATAGAGTCATTGCAAACAGAGTTAAAGTTAAAATGAGGTCATGCTGGAGCAGGACATACCCTCACTCCAAACAGACCGGTGTCCTCATAAGAAGGGGTGAGGAGACCCAGGCAAACACCCCAGGGAAGTCGCCCATGTGATCGTGGCAGAGATCGACCTGGGAGGCCACAGCCAAGAAGCACCAAGGACTGCCGGCCACCACCAGCAGCCAGGAGAGAGGCACGGACCAGATTCTGCCCCAGAGCCTCCAGAGGCAGACGGCCCTGCCGACGCCTGCTGCCCGACGTCTAGGCTCCAGGACTGGGAGCCACTAAACAGGCGTTGTTCTCAGCCTTCCAGGTTGCGGTCCGATACGGCCGCCCCAGACAACTGTGCCGCACCCCAGCACTGTGCACACAGTAGGTGCAACGCCCATTTGTGAAGTACTCGTGGACATCCACCTTCTTTACCAAGGGGCTCAATGACACACAGAGTATCTCCAGAAGAAGACCCGAGAAAGTGATGACATCAGTGTCACCCGGAGAGGAGAAACGGGAGCCTGGGGTGGCTAAGTGGCCCCACCAAAATCCCTGTTGCTGCTTTCGGATTTTGTGTGTTTTGAAGACTTACCTACTCAAAAAGTTCTTTTAAAAATACAAGAGGGGGAGCGGATGTACTCAAGTGGTTGAGCGCCTGCTTCCCATGCACGAAGTCCCGGGTTTGATCTCCAGTATCTCCTAAAAACCAACCAACCAACCAAAAAATACAACTCTCATTGGGAAGGGGATGTAACGCAGTGGTTGAGCACCTGCTTCCCATGTTCAAGGCCCTGGGTTCAATTCCTGGTACCTCCAAAAAAAAAAACAAATACAAGAGAAATCCAACAACTGGCGAACCTGCCCTGGACAGGAAGGAGAGTAATTTCATGCTGTGTGAAGCTGCAGCGGTACTCAGCCTGGTACACAGCTGCCCTCCTGTTTTTGGAGCCTGGGAGGACTAGAAGGATTGAAGTCCCACAAGCAGCAGCATCAAGAGGCCATCCCCACACGCCCATGACACCAAAGCCTGCTGTTCAAGCAATCCAGAAAAGCCAGCCTACTGCAATCCTAACTCACTCCAATCGTATGCCAAGACATGCTGCAGACTGTGTAGAGTCCTACACAACCCCAGGAGAAGTGGAGGGACTCCTACCATGCCCATTTCACAGCCCAAGAAACCAAGGCACAGAGGAGAGGGGCGGGGGTCCTAACTGCTATACTTCCCAAAGGACGGAGAGTCAGGACCCCTCCCTGCCAACACCCTTTGAAGAAGGATTTTTGTGCGAGAGATGCCTGGGTTCTAAGCCAAAGCTCCCCTCAAAGCTGCATGTGTGGGTTCGACAGATTTGGGGCCATCATCTAGCATAAGGACTGCAGGAGATGATACGTGTGAAAATGCTTGTGTAAACTGTAAAGTGCCACATGAATCTCCTTACTGAAACAACAGGTATGGTGGGGCCAGGGGCAGAAAAAGGCTTCTGGAGGGTCAGGGTCCCTCTCCTCGAGACCTGGAAGCTTTTCACCTCTTTGTCTTCTACCCTCAGCTCTCCTTTTTGTACCTACACATACATTTAACTTTCCCTCGCAAACATCCGCCCACCGTCCCACCCACCGCAGGGGTGCCAAATTATTAAATCAGCCCCAAAGTAAATAGCTTTCATTTCTCCAAACCCCAAACCTCTCTTCCTGCCAGCATGCTCAAGGCTTGTCACTCAACATCAAAGCCAAAGCTTTCGGTAAAAGCCTCTCCGGTCACCTGGGTGACGTGTGCAGATAAAAAGAAGCCACATGACAGGCCCGAGCAGCAACTTTCGGGTGCGTCCACAGGGGAAGCGATGGCGAAGAGTGGTGGCAGAGGCTTTGCAGGCAGAATCGCAAGTCCTGCACCCCTCTTTCAAGTCTGCTGGGTAACCTGGGCAAGTCCCTTCCCCTCTCTGGGCCTCTTGCAGGAAGGGGGCTGGACCCAGCGGTCTTGCGTTTCTTCCAGATCTACAATCCGCCGATTCCATCTCTTCCTCAATGCTCAGAGTCTCTACTTCCTGAGCTGAAATGACAGTTCATTTGCATAAAAGGGAAAAGGGGGGGGGGCTAAGTGGTTAGAAGCTGGGCTGTGGTTTTTGGTGACTCACAGAGGAGTAAAAACATATTTCCACTTAGCTCAGAGGAGTGGTCCCTCCACTTTCCAATTATTCAAATGATGTAAAGTCACTGTGCCAATGAGACCCCTGGGGAAGTTCCAGGCCGCTGGGAGCTCAAACGTCACTGAAGGTAAGTTAAGCAAGGAATTTCCCACGGCGGACAGGTGCGCCAACAGCTGGGGCTGTGATGGAGAGTCCCCTCCCTGAGAAAGCATCCCACACCCATTCACGCTCCGCAGCAATAAGCATCTTTTAGGGAGCCAAGGAAACCCTGCCATCCAGGAAGTCACACCCCAGAATGAAGACCTCCTCTTCCAGGAAGCCCATGCTGACCCTTCCCCCCCACAGAACCCCCCAAATTACAAATTCCATAAAAGAAAGCATGGTGCCTGGCATGTACCTGGAGCTCAATAAATCACTGCCAAATAGTAAATACTTGCTGAATGAATTATCCGTGCTACAATTCCATTCCTCAAATACTCAAGCACCTACTATGTGCTGAGGGCTGGGGCTAAAATGGTGAACAGACATTTACTCAGCCAGTCATCATCCAAAGCAGCTGCTGGAAGTGCTGCTAGAAGATGGCTCTCAGCTGTCAGCCCTCTTTGGGAACTGCCTGGACTCAATAAAATTGCCTCATTCAAGGTCACACATCCTTCCAGGGGAGTCCACACACAGTGATCATCAAACCCCACCCCAATTCAGGACAACTCTGAAGGGCCCTTCTAGCACCAGGGCTCTTGCACAGTTGGCTGGGATTAGCTGAGGTCTTTGTTAGGATTGCGTCCCAGGCTCAACTCCTCCCTCTGCCCAAAACTCTCTGCTTCCTCAGTTTCCCTGGTGTTGAAAGGCACCCCCTGACAAAGGTCCTGCTTATTAATCTGCATCTCAGCATCTGCCTTCCAGGGAACCCAACCTGCATCGTGACGGTTCCGACGGCTGATGATCAGACTCTAGAACCAGCACAGCAAACAAACCATTCCTACGGGGCAAGTGACTCCTTGGAGTACTGGAATAACGAGGATGCTGAAGCCTGGGCTCAGAGCTATGATCAATGAACGAGAACTGTAAAGCACCCTGGAAACAGTCGCAGCTGTTTTAATGTGTGTAAGAGTCCGGATTCTTGTGATAGAGACCTGTTTTCTTCATCTTTGTTTTCCCAGCACCCAATACAGGAAAATTGCTTGTTAAAACTTGTGCTGGATGACTGGGTGGGTTAATGGATGGATGGATGATAGACATATTTGCCTAAACAAGGAAATCACACCTAAGCAGCTAGACAATAAGTGAAAGATGTTTTGGAACAGGTTACATTATATAACCTATATAAAATGTTCATCGTGGTGTTCAAGAAATATTAACAGTGAAGATGATAACTAAGTCACTGACAAAGCACTTCCTAAAAGAGGTGATTTGTGATTAGCAGCTCAAAAGAAGTGAAGGAAGGCAGGAAGGCATGTCTGTAAGAGACGCGCGACTGCAGGGGCTAGCGAGACCATGTCTGCTCCTCAGATACTGGGTAAATAACACCAGCCTCAGCAGGTGTGGCTGTGACAGCCTGTCTTTCTAGTTTCCTGGAGCTGCTGGAACAAAGTACCACATCAATAACAGAAATGGACTGTCTCAGTTCTGGAGACCAGAAGTCTGAGAGGAAGGTGTCAGCAGGGTCCTCTGGAGTCTACAGGGCTTTGGCAAAGACTTGCCAGCCATGCATGGAGCTCTTCTGCCTCTGCCATATGACCATGTTTTTTCCCCCTGTCTCTGTGTGCTTGTGCCCAAATATCCTCATCCTGGGTTATGGCCCACCCTAACCCAGTTTGCCCTCATCTTAACTAAGAACACCTTCAAAGACCCTGTGTCCCAATCATTCATGGGACCAGAGGTCAGATCTTTCTGGGGACGCAGTTCAATCCATAACATGATCCGACGATGAAAGGCAGGAAAGCCTTCTGTAGCCATAACACCTACCACTCTGAATGTTTACAATCACCCTACTACCAGCAGGGGCGAGCAACTGACAGAAGGCCCTAAACTTACCGCTGTGGCTTTGAGACTTAATTCTACAGTGATATGACGCTGAGGCCATGGAACACATGCACTAGGTGGCGGCTGGTAACCTAAGCTTCAGAACTGATGCAAGAGTTCTTAAAGAATCTATCCCTCACGTTGTCGGGAGTTGCGTTGAAAGCCTAGTCTGCCCTGCTCTAGAAGCAGATGTGGGCTTGGGAGGTGCCTGGAGCCTCCACTCTGAGAAACAGATGGGAGTATTGAGGGAAAGGGGAATAAATAGGAGCATGACGCTTGTGCAAACAAAAGTGATGAGGACACAGAGGAAGGCATAAAGTTTATTCAGGGAAATTACAAAACAAATTACATCACAGAAGGCAACTTACGTAATAGTGTATTCTAGAAAACACAGGAGCCTTTGACCTATTACTACATGTCACTGAGCTGGGATTATCTAAAAGGCTAAATACTGGAGCCATCAGAGGTGGCAGGCAAGGGCGCCAATTCAAAGAACCCAACTCCAGGGCTGGCCAGGATGCTGGGATACAAGGTTGAAGGTCACAGGTCACAAGGAGGCAGAAAAGGTCAGAGTTGGGGCAGGCAGACTTTGGAGCTAAGCTACCCCAGCTAGAACTGAGGCTCCACCACTTCCTTCCTGCATAACCTGAGATAGGAAGGTATACCTCCATGAGTGTGAAAGCTTGTCTGTGATATGGGGCTAAGGACACAAACCTACCAAAGCGCCTGCAGGAACAAAATATTACCTGTGCAAAGTGCCTGGCACATAGTACTCAGTAAGAGGAAGCCAGCATTATTGTAATCAGGTGGCTCAACTATATAAGAAACACTAGTGAGTGCTCCGCTTTCCACCTCTGCTGCACAAATCCCTAGGGGCGCCTGAGAGTCCCCTCTGAGGCCACTCTTGGGGATTCCATGGAGTTGAGGTGGGAGCAGGAGGAAAGAGCAGAATCCCATTTCAACCAGAGCAGCTCGATTGAACCAGTTGCACGTGTAAGGCCCGCACAGAAGATTTCATCTGCCCAAAGGGTTTGAGGGCTTTAAAAAAGCACAAAAGTTTCAAACGTTCAATCCTCTTATTCTACTAATGAAGAAAATGCAGCCTCAAGAAACGAAGGCGCTCACCTAAACTCACACAGTAGGTCCGAGCAGGGAAAAGGGAGGCGCAGAGGGAGATCCTGAGTCTCACACACAGGCAGTGAAAAGCCTGGGACGCTGGACACGTGCTCAAGGTCTGACACTCTACAGCTCAAGACTCCCCTGCTGTGGGCCTAGGGGCCGATGGCCCCCAGTGCTTTGGGAAGACCCCAAACATAAGACCACAATCCTCACCAACAGAGCCTGGTTAAAGGAGCAAAAGGGAAGTCAAATGGAGAGTCCAGTCCCAGGCAGAAGGAGAGTGACTCCCTCCACTTTCCCAAAGGGGGAAAGTCTCCACTCCCAGACCCACATCCAGCTTGGTGGGGGCTGGGCGAGAGGTTTTGACTTGGGGACTCTGCTGAGGAAGCTAGGGAATAGGGTCACCGGCCCTCTAGGCATAAAGGGGGACTTCAGGAATGCTGGAGGACAGACACAAAGGAAGGAAAATAAGTACCTCTGTCAAGAAATTACAGCTCTGAGAAGATTCTGGAGGGTCTCATCCCAAGTCATGCAAGAGTCTCAGTCTGCCTCAAATTCAGACCCATCTATGCAGTTATGTGAATTCTGCCTGGGCAGGCAAAAAGAGAAGAGAAAAGCTTCCTACAAGTGACCACAGGTCACCCCTCAACTGACGAGTCCGCACAGTCAAAGGAAGGAAAGCATCACAGAAAGGATCAAGCCCAGAGAGGACACTCATAGTGGCCACGCATCTACAGCCTCCTCTGTGCCAGGCATTGGGGGGCTCTTCTCGGAATCACTAGTGCTGAAAGGTAGATCTGTTGTCCTCAGTGAAAGGTGGGTAAACTGAGGCTCAGAGCTCTGCAGTGACTTGCCCAAGACAGAGCCCAGACCTGAATCCATCCTAGGTGGAGTACCATGTATAAATAACAAGGCATATGAAATAAAGGCCTTCCTCAAGGTCCTCATGCTTTTCTCCACACCCTTTCGATTGGAAATCCTTTTCTAAAGGGCATTAATTTTGTATGAGGAAGATTTCATTCAACAAGGAAGACACACATTCCTCAGCATGAGAGGAGTGTAAACAACAGCGTTACCAATATCAGAAATGGTCTAGAGGGGAGTGCTGCCCCACATAAGAGTGGAAGAGATGACCTCCGAGGTTTCTTTAAATTCTAAGAGTCTACAACTCTAAATTGAAATTCTAATTCCCATCTGGTTAGTCCACTTTAGTTGCATGTCAGTATTCCTAGAGATCCACACATCTAAGTGCCACTCTTCCTTACCTTAGGGAAAGCCTTTTTTTTTTTTTTTAAAGATTTATTTATT
>JAQZBX010030308.1:0-26876 GCA_029593785.1 Cabassous unicinctus | reverse complement strand
TGTTATTTCTTTCCTTCTGCTTGCTTTGGGATTAGTTTGCTGTTCTTTTTCTAGTTCCTCCAGGTGGTACAGTTAGGTTTTTAATTTTAGCTCTTTCTTCTTTTTTAATGTAAGCATTGAGGCCTATAAATTTCCCTCTCAGCATTACCTTGCTGCATCCTGTGAGTTTAGATAAGTTGTGTTCTCATTTTCATTCATCTCAAGATATTTACTAATTTTTCTTGCAATTTCTTCTTTGGCCTACTGATTGTTTAAGAGTGTATTGTTTAGCCTCCATATATTTGTGAATTTTCCTGTTCCCCACCTATTATTAATTTCCAGCTTCATTCCATTATGATCAGAGAAAATGTTTGGTATAATTTCAATCTTTTTACATTTATTTATATCTGTTTTGTGAGTCAACATATGGTCTATCCTTGAGAAAGATCCATGAGTACTTGAGAAGAATGTATATCCTGATGATTTGGGGTGCAATGTTCTGTATATGTCTGTTAGGTCTAGCTCATTTATCATATTGTTCAAGTTCTCTGTTTCCTTGTGGATCTTCTGTCTAGTTGTTCTAAATATTGATGTGAGTGGAGTACTGAAGTCAGCAACTATTATTGTAGAGACATCTATTTCTCCTTTTAATTTTGCCAGTGTTTGTCTCTTGTATTTTGGGGCATCCTGGTTAGATGCATAGATATTTATGATTGTTATTTCTTCTTGTTGGATTGCCCCTTTTATTAATACATAATAGCCTCTCCTTATTACTGTAAAGGCATTACTTACTTCATCCATTTTATCCTTTGGCTTCCTGTTGTCATATCTTACTATTGTCTGCCATTTCACCCTTTTGTTTACCCTCCTTAATAATCTTCATTTCTATACTCTTCTCCAAGCCTCTCTCTCCTTTCTTTTCCTTTCAGGCTGTAGCACTCCCTTTAGTATTTCTTGATGAGCCAGCCTCTTGTGGATGAACTCTCCTAGTTTCTGTTTATCTGTGACTATTTTAAACTCATCTTAATTTTTGAGGGACAATTTTGCTGGATAAAGAATTCTTGGCTGGCAGATTTTCTTTTTGGTATCTTAAATATATCAAACCACTGTCTTCTCACCTCCATGTTTTCTGATGTGAAATCCACACTGTCTTATTAAACTTTCCTTGTATGTGATGGATTGTTTTTCTCTTACTGCTTTCAGAATTCCCACCTTAACTTTGGCATTTGACATACTGATAACTATGTGTCTTTGAATAGGTTTATTCATATTTATTCTATTTGGAGTATGCTGTGCTTCTTGGACATATATTTTCATATCTTTCATCAGAATTGAGAAATTCTCAGCCATTATTTCCTCAAAGATTCTTTCTGCCCCATTTCCCTTCTCTTCTCCTTCTGGAACTTCTATGACCTGTATATTGCTGTGCTTCATGCTATCAATCAATTCTGAGTCCTTGCTCAATTTTTTCCATTCTTCTCTCTATCTGTTCTTCTGTCTTTTCAATTTCAGATGCTCTATCCTCTAATTTGCTGACTACTTCTTCTGACATTTCAAATCTGTTGTTGTAGGCCTCTATGTATTTTTAATCTTATCCATTGTGTTTTCATTTCCATAAGTTCTGTTATTTTTCTGTTCAAGCTTTCAAATTCTCCTTTGTACTCACTGAGTGTCTTCTTAATGTCCTTTATCTCTTTAGCCATATTGTCCTTCACCTCTTGGAACTGATTTAGGAGATTTGTTTGAACATCATTGATCAGTTGGTTCAAATCCTGTGTCTCATCTGGCATTTTAATTTGTTCCTTTGAATGGGCCATACCTTCCTGTTTCTTAGAATGGCTTGTACTTTTTTGCTGATGCCTAGGCACCTGATTATGATGGTGAGTTTACTCTGATGATCAATTTCTCTTTCTTGCCTAGGATTTTATAGATGATGTGCTTTGTGTTATGGCTCTTCTTTGATTCTTGGTTTAACTTATTCTAGGTCTTTAAAATTGCCTGTTTAACTGATCAAAACAGAGCCAGGGACCCACTAATGGGGTGCAGACCAGGCCTAGAGGCAAAGGACAGTAAAGAAACCCAAAATCCTCTTTTATTTTATTTTTCCTGTAGTATACTTTACTGGCCTCCAGCAGATGGCACTCTTTGGCAAACCCTTCCACTTAACCTTGGGGGTGGGCATGGGGAATGGGTGGGTGGTGCTGAGACAATGGCTGGGAGAGTTCCCTGTCTGGTCCTGCTATTCAGAGTCAGGCCTCCACATTCAAACTCACTGATGTGAAGCCAGCCTCATCCCTCAGCTGCACCCTCCCTTTTCCCATGGAAGAAGAAATCACCATTTCTGTCTGCATCAGCCATTAAATGAGGATAACCTGCATACTCAGGGAATTTAAGAAAATATTCATGGTCAGTTCAAGTTATTCAGACCAAAAGAATATTTTGATTTAGCATGAATCATATAAATTGGCTGTCTATTTGATTCTGAAATTGATCTATATATAATTGTATCATTATCTCCACCCCTAAAATACTACTCTGTAGTCTGGAAATAAGACCTTTATGAGAAGTTTCTGGGATATTCAGCACTGAGTTTGATAATGAAAGTGTTTACTTAAAAAAAAATTTTACGTTGGTTAATTTAACACACACACATTTTAAATAACATACATAATTTTCTTGTACTGTCTGGTACTCTCATTCCGACTCAACCCAATATATCGTACTGAATATTAAAGTCAGGGAACCTGTTTACCAGTTTCTCTCATGCAGACAAAAACTGTTTTATTCTCAATCATACATGAAGAATTGTTAAGATTTCCACTAATAGGCTTCACTTGTCCTCCTGAAAATAACCTATAGTCTGGAGAAGGCTAAACTTATCAACAGAGCCCATGATTAGTAATCTTTTCCTGGTTTTGTTGTCATTTAGGTGAGAAGATATAATGCTGGGATGAGAGCTAGGGTTCAATAAATGGAATAATCATTATTATTCATCAAGTTAAAAATTAATATTTAATTTAGCAAATTTTCTTGCCTGTGGGGCAGTTAATTTGAATGTATTTGGTTCACATTTATTATGGAAAAAATAAGAGAAAAATATCATGGGAATATGTCAAAATCAATAAAAGTAAAATGTTGGGAAAAACTTGCCACATAGACAAAACCATGAAAGTTCATGTTTTTCACATGTTCTTTCTTAGGCTCACAAAAGATTTGAATTAATGGCTTAAAAGGTTTTCTCCTTCTCCTCTCTGTAAAAGTGAGAAGATGAAGGAGGTTGAGTGATGCAAGACTGTTTGGCCTCCATTCTGATGATGCCACTTCCAACATAAAAAAATCTAAACAGTGGCTTACCAAATGATGTCTGAATAAAAAGAACCAAAAGGAGTCTACAAAATGCTTTGAGCATTTTAATTATTCTTTTTGTTTGTTGCATATTTTCTTCCTTTATTCAAGGATTTTCAGTGGAAAAGAAATCTGTGCCCCTGAGAAATAACTCCCAGAATGCACCATGATTTGTGCTTCATTTGAGACCTCTGGTCATTAGAAATACCTATGGTTTTTTTTCTCTCTTTGTTTTCTAAGAGGGCAGAAACCAGTAATAACTCAAATGTCCAGAATTATTCCCAGACATCATTTTTCTAACAGTCCAAGAGGAGCTGATTCAAGGTCAGAGGTCAGAGGCTGTGCTCCATTTGCCAGCTGGCAGTAAGCTCAAAGGACAGAGGCGCAAGAAGCGTGACGATTCCTCAAGATGCTCATTTACAGAGCATTAGAGTATCCCCTCGGTTACCTCAGAAATACTCATTTTATCTCAGTTTGGTGGGTTGGAGCAAAGGGGGTCAATTTTCTAGGGTAGCTTTGTAGGGCTTCACATGCTATGATCCTATCTCTCTGAAGCTGACTTTATTTTACTCTAACACAATAAAACTTAAAGAAGGACAAAAAGTTTCTATTATAGATAAACATTATCTGCCTTGTGACTCAGAACAGAGCAATACTGACTAACAAACTTTCCATCCCTCAGTTGAGGGAGAAACAGTGGCTGTGTGAACACTATCTGGAGTGATAGAACACTTAAAAATGGAAAGAAATTAAGATATTAAAGTTTTGATCTACAATTATTTTGGGTGGGTTATTTCCTCTCTCAAACTTCTTCCTCAGTTTTGGTGTCCTGGTTCCATACCATATCCAGAGTTTGACTGTTCTTCGATTCCTAAATGGCTAAACTGAGATGCTGAGTGTAAGAAATAGAAAGTGACAAGATATGACTGAAGCATTGGAAATCAATCCAAACTAAATGTGCTTCTTAACTATAAGTGAACAGTTGAAAACAATCCTCTTTTATAGCCATGAAGATAAGTACTCTGTTTTTATTAGGAAAAAATTGCTTTGGACTGAATAAAGTCATTTGATTAACAAGTCAAAGCAGATGGTTTATTGATGTTTCAGAACGGAGTTTACAAGGTCTAGTGAAAAAAGAGACCCAGCTCTGAATTAACAAATTACCCTGGTATATGGGACATTGACAGTTCACTGCTAATAGATTTATGGGCTACTGCTGGGTGTTTTATCCCCATTTGGTTTATTATGATAAAATATTGGGGCATGGGTAACCTATAGCCTTATTGCAATATACTATATTGACCTCTGACCCTTAGGACCTGACAACAAAACTATGTATTAGGGTTTTAATTTGTCTTAATATAACAGGATCAACATCAGTGCTTGTGTGGTTTATTGTGAAGAAGCTATGTGGTGTAATTAACACATGGCATGCTAGCATGGGATTTGCTAGCACTCAATAAGTTAGCTCTCAGAGGTTACAAGAGCCACATGTTAAAATCCAGAAGTCTCTATGGCAAAATGGCATGTGCTTTGAGTAAATAAAGTGTCTATAGAGAATCCAACTGTTAATCTTAGAAGGAAATACATTTTGGCTCTTAGGAAATTTCGGAATCTTTGTGTTATTAATCTCCTTTGAAAATGTAAATTTTAATTTCAAGAAATTTAATTTTTTTCTAGTTCTTTTTCCCCAAAATTTGCCTAGATATTTAATACTGCCTGTTCTCTGCTCTCATTTTCCATTCCTTTTAAAGACATGTAAATAAAGGTATTTAAAGATAACTTTATTACAGGCTATACCTGATAATGCTATTATTGGAAATTCTTGGCTGTCTAATACTGCTAGGCAGTGTCTGTTGACTCTCACTTGGGATTGATTGCTATATTTTCTTTTTTTTAATTAAATTTTTTATTTTTAAAGAAGTTTTAGGTTACATAAAAAATATAAAGGATTCCCATATGCTCTACTCCCTCCCCCCTCCCACACTTTCCCACATTAACAACATCCTTTATTAATGTGGTACATTTGTTACAATTGATGAACCCATATTGAAGCATTGCTATTACCATGGACCACAGTTTACATTACAGTTTACACTCTGTCCCACATAATTTTGTAAGTTATGAAAAAATATACAATGGCCTGTATCCATCACTGCAATGTCAGGCAGGACAAATCCAATGTCCTGAACATGCCCCCATATTACACCTATTCTTCCCTCTCCCATCACTCAGCACCTCTGGTGGCCACTGCCTTTACATCAATGATAAGAGTTCTTCTATTGCTCTCAGTAAGAAGCAGAGTGGACATCACCATCCCCAAATCCTCAAGACTGGGGAATGAGCAGTGGACTAAAGTATCCTTATGATTCTACTATAGACTTATTATTATTCTAGCAATAGAAGAACTCTTATCATCCCATGGGGCAAATGGATGGAGCTATCTTGCTTGCACTTGCAGACACTCTCTATTCCTTGGGATGGGCATTGTCCATCATCATCTTCTTGTTAGTTGTGCTGGATGAGTCCAATGAACTGGAGGGCAGGTATTGCAATTCTGCTGAAAATCAGGGCTCAACTGGCACATCAACAGACCAAAGGTTTAAGTCTCTTGGATATATATTTATCAAATATAGTGCTAATTATAGGTTTAAATAAAAGGGGCAGAAGAATCATGTGTAGAGAACCTATAAATGAATCTAACTCTGTTAAACTGGGGAGCATAAATTCCAAAGTAAGGCACTCTGACAGGGTGCCGAATTCCTGAGCTGCCTGCCCTGCTTATAGTTTCTGGATATCTCTAGAGTCCTCAGGAGCCCAACTATTTGAAGCACTGTTTACTGTGGCAGTCAATGAGATCTTGCTGAGACTTGCATAAATGTAACATCTGGAATGACCTCCCAATTCACTTTGAAATTCTTAGCCATAAAAACTCATTTGTATTTACCATTTCCCCCTTTTGGTCAAGGTCTTTTTCCAGATGCATTACTAGTTGGTGCTTGGTAATAATCCCTTGGTGCCAGGGAGGCTCATCCCCAGGGAGGCTCATTCTCATTCATGTCCCATACTGGGGGAAAGGTAGTGCATTTATATGCTGAGTTTGGCTTAGAGAAAGGCCACCTTTGAGCAACAAGGAGGCTTTCAGGAAGCAACTCTTAGACAGTATATAATACTAGGCTAAGTTTCAATTTCACAAGAAAAGGTTCATAAGTACAATAATCAGTATCAAGGGCCTGGCATAACGGTCTGTCTTCCTTTACTAGACATTGCCCTTGTATTCGGGGAATCCTTACCATCCTATTAAAGAATGTAGCAGAACTCCCCAGGATGGGAATTCAATATTCTTTCGGTTTTCGTGTGGATCTCCACCCAATGTCAATGTCCATGACAATGTCCCATGAACAGTTGAACATATTTATATGTCTTAGAGGTATGCCACAGGTGAAACCCTTCCCATGCATCCCCACATCACTGACACCCCGCACCCAGTGATCCTCACTGGCGACTACTGTGACCCTTCTGTGATCCAAACCTCTTCAAAAGTGAAGCCAACAAAATAACCAAATAAAATTAATAAGAAAATGAAATATATAAAAATTAACCAATAAAATACAAAAATTTTTAAAACAATTTGAAATAATAAAAAAAAAATTTAGACACTGTGTCTGTCATCACTGTAAGATCTGCTGTCTTGTATATACAGTGACATTTTCTTCCATTTATTCCCCCAGTGTCTTATTTTTTTTTTTTCATTTTATCTTCAAAGAAGCTTTAGGATACAGAAGAGTCACATAGCGAATACAGGTGATTCCCAACGCCCTCCCCTCTTTCCCCTCTGCCTTATTAATAACTTTTTACAAGCAGATGGTACATTTGTTACAATTGATGTACAAATATTGAAGCATTGCTACTAACCATGGTCAATGGTTCACATTATGGTTTACATTTTGGATTGACAGTTTTTATAGGTTTTGACAAAATTTGAAGTGGCCTGTATCCGTTATTGCAAGATTATGCTGAACAATTCAAATGCCCTAAAAATGCCCTACATTCCATCTATTCTAGTCTTCCCTCCCCCTCCTCTAGGAACCTATGGTAATCAGTAAGTTTCAATTTTTGAAAAATAAGATTCATAGCTACTTGCAATAATATTGAGGGCTTGACATATTGGTCTGTTTTCTTTCATTAGGTACTTCTTATGTTCTAGAGGGATTCTTGTCCCTATAATTGAGAGCAGAGCAGGACTCCCCAAGATGAAAGTTTGATATTTTCTTGATTATTTTGTGGGTTTCCACCTACCGATATAATACACTATGACAAAATGAACACTTATATATTCCATAGAAACCAGCCCCAGGTGCGCCCTGTCTCATGTAATCCCCCACATCCAAGACCCTATATCAGTAACTCTCCCCTGCCATATTTGCCAAAAGAACATTCCTAACACTGTAGTTTTAACCACAGACCTGCAAATTCCCAGAGTTCACCTGCTCCTTCCCCCAACCGCCCCCACCCCAGTTCCATGGATAGTCTAACCTAATCTCCCCAACCAACTCCTCCTCACAGACCAACTGCTATATTTTCTAATGGGGTTATGAGCTCAATTTTAGTAGAGTTCTATTTGTGGGAATCCTTGATTATGAGTATGTCCCTCCAAAAGTTTTGCTTTTGTTTCTTACAGATGCAGCAGAGATATTTGCAGTCCAAGTTGACTTTTTATGTCAATTTGTTGGTTTGGGACTTCCTGCATTGTGCAGGGAAAGCAAATTTGACCCCCAAACCAGAAAAAGGGCAGATTCTTAGAGGAAACTATGTATTTCATTTCCCCTTTCTCTCTGTCTCTGTCTCTATCCTCATTCCCTTATTTGGAACCCAGGGCTAGTCAAACAAATTTTCTTGTGTTTTCACTGCCCACTGCCCCAATGGGAAGATTTTTCTTTTAGTTCTCCTTTTCACCTGGAGTACAGTCTTCCAGTTTTATATGGGGTACAGATTCCAGTTTTATATGGGAATTTTAATTACAATTCTGTATCTTTCACAGGACCAAATCTCACATACAGTTAAAACCATAGACCCTTGGATACTGAGATTGATAAACTCCTCCAGGAATCTGCAGTGCTAGCTCATACTTAGTTTCTTTTTCATCTTTGTTTTAGGCTCTTGGGATAAAATTTTCCTGACTTTTTTGATAGATTAGTTATGCATTTAAAATAATGTATTGGGTTTTTTCCTAGTTTACTCAGAAATTGTAGATATTTACAATGGAGGGGTTTTCATGTAAGGAAATCTACCCAACTGTCAGATTGGAATTCAGAACCTTGTTTTAGAAATATCCCTTTAGGTGTTAGTAAATTAGGTTGAAGCAGACAGAAAACTTAAGGTGCAGAAAATCCATCCTGCCAACTTTACCCACTTTATAATACAATTAAGGATTTACCCTCTTTATAGTCTTAGCCTACATATCTCACAACTGCATGCTTCTTCTATTCAGCCTACTTTCTATATCCTAGACATGGATATGGTATTTTGGAACATCATATAGAATGACACATTAATAGCCCCCTTTAAAATATCTGTGCTTGAAAGGTATGGATTGTCTTAAGTGAGCAGTTTTATGTAAATTATCTAATGATCAAATTTTTATGATATAGTAAATATTTAGCTTAATACTTTTTAAAGGGATTTTTACATAGATCATTTCAAACACAGAAATTGTTGTATTAAACAATATCACAGATGCTATTTAGAAATCTAAAGGCCTTTAAACATTTCTGCTTTTTCATAGATGCAATCATGAACTGATGAATACAATGAATGCATTCACCATCTATAATTCCTATGTTCCTTGTTGCCGTATTACTGGATGTAAGACTCTACCTGTGGCCTAACTTATATTGACTTTAAGAACAGATTACCAAACCAAAATACAATGAAAGACTTGAACCATTCTATAAAAGGACTTGAACAACATTGTAAAACTAGTCCTAATAGACATATATAGAAAACTTCTCTCAACACAGAAAAACACACATTCTTTTCAAGTGCATATGGATAATTCCCTAGGATAAGCCATATGTTAGGTCTTAATAAATTTAAAAAGACTGAAATCATACAAAATTTCTTCTTCAACTACAATAGAATGAAGCTTGATAGCCATAACAGAAGAAAAAGGGGAAATCTCACAATTTGTGGAAATTAATACACTCTTAAATAAATAATAGGTCAAAGATGAAATCACAAGGGAAATTACAAAATACCTTAAGAAGAATGAAAATAAAAACACAACATGCCCAAACATATAGGATACAGCAAAAGCAGCGCTAAGAGGGATATTTATAGCTGTAAACACCTACATTAAAAAAGAAGAAAGATCTCAAATCAGTAACGTAAAAGAAAATAATAAAGATTAAAGTAGAGATAAATGAAATAGAGAATAGGAAAATAACAGAGAGAATCAATGAAACCACGTTGGTTTTTTAAAAGATCAATGAAATTGGTAAACCTTTAGCTAGACTGACAAAGAAAAAAAAAGAGAGAGGACACAAATAATAAAAATAAAATATGAAAGTGGGGACATGACTATTGACATTACAGAAATAAAAGCATTATAAAAGGATACTATGAACAATTGTACACCAACAAATTAGAAAACCTAGATGAAATGAACAAATCCCTATAAACACTCAAATTACCTATACTGACTCAAAAAGATAAAAAGATTTCTACAGACCAAAATCAAGTAAAGAGATTGAATCAGTGATCAAAAACCTCTCAATAGAGAAAAACCCAGGACCAGATGACTTCACTGTTGAATTTTACCAAACATGCAAAGAATAATTAACACAAATCCTTCTCAAACTCTGTCAAAAAACTGAAAAAGAGGGAACACTTCCTAGCTCAATCTTTGAGACTGGCATCACCCTATTACCAAAACTAGATAAAGAAAATTTAAAAAATAAAATTAAAAAATCGCAAATGAAAAAAATTACAGACTAATAATATGAATATAGATGCAAAAATCCTCAACAAAATATTAGCAAAACAAATCCAACATCACATTAAAAGCATTATATACCACGCCCAAGTGGGATTTATCCCAGGAATGCAAGGATGATCAACATAAAAAAATCAACCCTATAATACACTTAATTAATAGAATGAATGGGAAAACCACACAATCATCTTAATTGAGCAGAAAAGGCATTTGACAAAATCCAGGACACTTTTCTGTTTAAGAACACTCAGAAAACTAAGAACAGATGGAAATTCTTTAACATGATAAAAGCACATGAAAAACACACAGCTAACATCATACTCAACAGTGAAATACTGCAAGCTTTTCCTCTAAGATTGGGAATATGAAAAGATATCTACTTTTACCACTGCTATTCAGCTTTGTACTGGAAATTCTAGCCCAAGCAATTAGGCAAGAAAAAGAGATAAAAGGCACCTAAATTGGAAAGGAAGAAGCAAAACTCTCCAAATTCACAGATGACATGTGCTTATGTATAGAAACTCATGAAAAATCTATAAGAAAGCTAATAGAGCTATTAAATGAATTCAGCAGAGTAGTGGAGTTCAAGGGCAACACTCAAAAATCAGTAATTTTCCTATTCAAGAGCAATGAGTAATATGTAAAGGAAAGCAAGAGAACAATTCCATTTACAATAGCAAGTAATAGAGTAAAATATATAGGAATAAATTTAACCAAAGATGTAAAAGATTTGTACACAGAAAACTACAAATCATTACTGAAAGAAATTAGAGAAGACCTGGACAAATGGAACTATATCCAACACTGGTGGATTGGAAGACTTAATATGGTTAAATATCAATGCTACCAAAATTGATTTACAGATTCATTGCAATCCCACTCAAAATTCCATCAGTTTTCTTTAGAGAAGTGGAGGAGTTAATCATCAAATTCATATGAAAGGGATAAGGGCCCCAAATAATTGAAAACATCTTGAGAAAGAACAAAATTGGAGGATTCACACTTCCTAATCTCAAAACTTATTACACTATAACCCAACAACAAAAAGACAAATAACCCAATATGAAATTGGGCGAAGGACTTGAATAGACATGTCTCCAAAGAATATATACAAATGGCCAACAAGCACATGAGCAGATGCTCAACATCATTGATCATCAGAGAAATGCAAATCAAAACCACAATGAGATAACTGCCTCACACCCAGCAGAATGGCTATTATTTTAAAACTGAAAAATAACAAGGGCTGATGGGAATTCAGAGAAATAGGACACCCAGACACTGCTGGTGGTAATGTAAAAGGATGCAGCTCCTGTGGTAAATAATTTGGTGATTCCTTAGATAATTAAACATAGAATTACCATATGACCTAGCAATTCCACTTCTAGGTATGTACCCAAAAGAATTGGAAGGAGGTACTCAGATAGATATTTGCCCACTGTTTTAGTTTTCCAGCTGCTAAAACAAATACCATACAATGGGTTTGCTTAACAACAGAAATTTATTGTCTCACTGTTTCAGAGTCTAGAAGCTTATTTCTTCTCAGGGTCGGTATCTTCTGGCTGGCTGCCAATCTTTAGGGTTCCTTGGCTTTTTCTTCATATGGCAATGACCAAAATAAAATATTATTCAGCCATAAAACGTAATGAAGCTCTGATATGTGCTACAACCTGGATGAACCTTGAAGACATCATGTTGAGTGAAATAAGCCAGACATTAAAAAGACAGCTATTATATGATTCCATTTATATGAAATAACTTGAATATGCAAATTCATACAGACAGAACATTGATTACAGGTTACCAGGGGGCAGTTATGATGGTGGGGGGGGATGGGGAATGGGGAGGAATAAGGGGTTAATGCATTGTGGGTACAGGGTCTGTCTTTGGGTGATGGAAATTTTTAAGTAATGGATGGTGGTGATGGTAGCAGAACATTGTGAATATGATTAATGCCACTGAATTGTGAGCTTGGGAGTAGCTGAGATGGAAAATTCATATTCTATATATGTTACCACTATTAAAGAAGGGAGATAAGAAACAGTGGCAATTAAATGCAATATATGATCCTGGATTGGATCTAATAATGGAGGATAAAATGCCCAAAAGGACATTATTGGACATATACTTTATAGCAATGTTAATTTCTTGAACTTGATAACTGTTACTTCATGAGGTAACATAAGTGAATATTCTTGTTCTTAGGAAATATACATAAAAGTATTAAGTGGCAAGGGAGCATGATGTTTGCAACCTATTCTCAAATGTTTAGATGATAGACACAAAAATAGATAAAGATAGACATAGACAGCAGACAGATAAATGAAAGAATAATATAACAAATGTGGCAAAATGTTAAAATTTGGTAAATCTGGGTATATGGATAGGGGTTATTTGGTATTCTCTGTATTGTTTTTGCAACTTTTTGCAATCTTGAAATTATTTAGAAATAAGGAGTTTTTAAAAAGGAAGCCACAAAAGAGAAGATTGAAAATTATAGTTTTGATAGCTATCAATAGATCTTTCAGATAGAGGAAAGGTTGAAGAGGGGAGGGGGAAGAAACCAGCAATGAAGAAAATATAAAAAAAAATGATAATCCATTTGTTACTGGTTTTCTTCTAAGGCTCTGAAAATATGCTAACTTTGATAAGTTATTTAGACAAAATGTTTAAATTCTTTTTCTATCACCATGGTTTTCAAATAGTACTTAATACAAAGATGGGAAAGAAATCAGTTTTTGACAAATTAATTCAAGGGCTCTATAAGAACTATTTATGAAATATAGGCAAATGCATCTTTTTTGTCTTTCCTACTTTTCTTTAGTGACTGGTGGACAGCTGGATACAGGAATCCTTATTATTTGTTCTGTAGCCATTTTTTTTTCTCTGCTGTAATAGGATCTGCAGAAATAATTTAACAGGCTGAAAGTAATTTAGTATTTTCTTTAATCCTTTTTTCCTCTGCTCCCTGCTTATACATTCCACAAGCACTGAGTACCTTCCAAGTGAACTAATCTTACTGTAAAATATTATTTCTTGTATTTATTCTTCTAATATATCAATTGTCTTCAGTTTTATTTACAAGGTTTTCTATTAACTCTAAGAGAATTTATTGCTCTTGATTTCCTTATTCTCTTCAAATTTGCCTATCTTTAAAAACCTGCTGTTTCTCTCTTGTACGTGCATATACTCTCTCTCTCTCTGTCCTATTCTCAGTGTATGAGAGGGGTATTATATGAAAATTGAATTTTATAATCTCAGTTTTCATTCTAGCTCATTTCAAAATTTTATTCCAGAATTCTTGTTTGTTGGAAAAATAAAAACCCAATCATCAATATGGCTTTATTTTTAATTTATTTATATATATATTTTTGAGGTACCAGGGATTGAACCTGGGACCTCCTATGTAGGAAGCCGGAGCTCAACCACTGAGCCACATCAGCTTTCCTGAGTTGGTTTTTTTGTTTGTTTCCTTGTTTTTTTTTTTGTTTTTTTCAGGAGGCACAGTGAACTGAACCTGGGACCTCCCATATGGGAGGCGGGCACTCAACTCTTGAGCCACATCCGCTCCCCAATATGGCTTTAACTATGTTGGTAAATTTTTTTTTGTAAATGGAAACTTTTATTTTATAGTTGAAAATTGTAGACCTGAAAGTGCACTTACAGGGTAAGAATAAATAAGACTTATTAAATGACATAGACCACCTAAAATAAGTTGTAGGTTAAAGAGATACTTGAACACCTAAGAAGCTAGGCATATTGCTAGGTGACTTGAGCAGAATCTGCTACGATTCAAGGACAGCATACTGATAATGTGATCTCAAGTCTACAGAGTTAGCCTTAAACCCAAGCATTTTGCTTCAGTGAAACCCCCTTGAATAAGATCATGGACATGTTTCAGAAAGGTAGTGACTGGTGTGTATCTTTCAGATCTAAGCTGATTTTCATGAACTTATGGATATGGTTCCTTCATTTCTTCCTCCTTCTAAGCAATCTTTAGGAGTTGAGATGTGCTTATGCAGAAACATACAATGGGCCTCCAAGCCAAAGCAATGCAGCTTTAAGAACTGGGGTTGTAATAAAATGACATGGGCAGATACATGATGCACTAAGATTAAGAGCAGAATAATGCTGCTTAGTTTAACCAAGTACTCTGAGTGGTTCTGGAATAAACCCATAGTGATATTCTAATTTCTGCTACTCCCAAATTAGCAAAAATTCCTTTTTATCAGCTGCCCATGGCTTGTCTTTCATCTTGAATGTTTAAACTAACCTATATAGAGAAACAAAAACATAAAGGTGGAAAGAAAGATGAGAGTTCACAACCATAAACATAAAATTTATAATGTAAAGGAGGATTACAGTTGTAACTAGCACAGGATATTATATTTTTGAAAAGCAAACAGTTAAAGTGAAGAATATAATAGCTCTAAAATGTTTTACAGCTAGAAAAGAGGGCATGGAAAGGATGGAAAGGGTATAAAAAGATTAAAAAGATATTCAGAAGGGAGTGGATGTGGCTCAAGGAATTGAGTGCTCACCTCCCATATGGAAGGTCCTGGGTTTGGGTGCCTCCTAAAGATGACAATGAGCAGGCAACGAGCAAAAACAACCAGCAAACAGACAAGGGAACCATCTCAGGGGGAGAAAATACTTTCAGAAGGGGGTGGGATAGGACCACACTTAGGCAGGAATACTAAATAACTCTTTTGCACAGCGTTCTGTAAAATGGCTAATGATAGCAAGAAACTCAAGAGCATTATATATGAAGCTGGTAATTGAAGCCAATAGTCGAAAAAATTATGAACTTAAAGGGTTAA
This sequence comes from Cabassous unicinctus, assembly GCA_029593785.1. Taxonomy (NCBI): domain Eukaryota; kingdom Metazoa; phylum Chordata; class Mammalia; order Cingulata; family Chlamyphoridae; genus Cabassous; species Cabassous unicinctus. The sequence goes on along the minus strand of JAQZBX010030308.1, from coordinate 11,738 downwards.
TAAAGAGATTGAAAAGAACAATTTTATGTAAATCTATAAATTTGTATGAAGAAGTCTCAAGAATGTTTAAAGAAGTATAGAACACCCATAATTAATCTTGGAGTTCAGAGTTACACCATTTATCAAAGGTCAAACAAACAGATTTTACCTCCACATTCTTAAGATAACAGAATTAGAAAATCTTGTGTTACAAAGCCTGGTATTGGCTCCATGAAAACTAAAACTTCACTACTAATTTATATATAAAGAGCTAAGAGAAAGGTGACTAATTGATAACTAGCAACCCTAATTTCTCCACATGGGTCAAATAAATCAATGTCATAAAATTTGAGATTTACTTAATGACAATTTAGAATGGTGACAGCAAAAGTATTTGGATATCATCAGGCATTTTGGAATAATACATAATAATTTAATAATCATTTAATAAACTGCTTGTGATGTTGAATAGATTCCAAGAAAATAAAACTATTATGACCTGGTTTTTGCATGACAGATTCTGTAAAGATGACATTGAAGTCCCACTATTTCATTTTTATCACATATTGCCTGACTACATGCAGTTGCAATGAATTCAGTAAAAAGAAAGTGAAGTTACCATATCATATGTTAGAATATGATCAATGAGCAAGGAATAAAGTATAGTGATCTATGGTAAAGGGAATGATAATAGAAAAACCTTAAGAATATAATTAAACCCCATAATACTTTCCCTTTTTATCAGTCTCTAAAATAAGCACTGATTTTTTATTTTAAGTTAATGGAACACATAGCCTATCCCCAGGTTTTATGCACAAGGATAAGATGTGACTCCTTTGAAATTTCATATTCCAAATTTTGTAGAAAGAATAGCTCTGGGGGAAAATGAGTTGCGAACAGAAGAAAAAAACATTTTCGCCTGGCATCTGGAGATATTTGCAGCACTGTGGGATGCTACAAAAATCCATCTGGAGACACTGATTTTAAAGATAGTGCAGATTCTGTTATTCTGTTATGAATACCTGTAAAATGTCAACATCACATAAAAGGAAGTAACAATAATTCATTGAATTAAAATTATGATAAAGGGGTTAGAGGATAAACACTGTGTAAAGTTTTCCAAATGATCTAAATGGTCTTAAATTTAGTACCCACAATTAGCATACTTGCTTGCTTTTTTTCTACACCATACAGGAAATGGATTACACTAACAAACAAAAATATAGGGAGAGCTGATTCTGTGATTAGGATATGTGAATGACAATAATAACACAGGAAAATACGGAAATCTAACACCATGACCAAGATAATTCCATAATTATTTTAATATTTGGAAAATGTAAATAAAAGTATGAAAAATAATGGGCAATAATCTGAGATTAGGAAAAAAATATTAGGAAAATTCTCTGAAGAGATAACACAACTGAGTTATTTAAAAGAGGAAGACAATAATGAACAAACCAGAATCAGAATAAATTACCCATTTGTTAAAACAAAAGCAATTGTATTTTTAAAATGATGAATTCCTAAAATAACTAGACAAAAGGAGGCAATCAATAATTCTAACCTTAACTTTCATAGGAATAGCAAGAAAATATCCTTCATCATTTTTCAAAGTAGCCCCTAATAATATATTTCAGAATTTAGGGGAAACCCATATAGTAGGATAATGTAAATTTAAGTAATAATCATGGCTCCTGATAAACTTACATCATTTGTTACCACCCAAAAGCAGTAGAGTCTCAGTATAACTTAGAAAAAATTTACCCATATCATGAATATCAGATCCATATTAAGTTCTAAGGAATCCTAGAAATCTCTAACTTTTTGCAATTTGTAGTATGGTAGACAACCATACTACACAAAACATTCTTTAGCATTATTTTTGGAAGCTGAATACCTCACGAGTTGAGCAATAGGTATGACAAAGTACAAGTCTTATGTTTTCTGTACTTATGTCATAAAGAATGTTTATTCTTACTATGATCATATTGGTTATATTCAGAATGGAACATTGTAGCATATGCTACCAAAACCTACTTTAAAAGTCAACAAGGGAATGAAAAAAATCCAGGTATGTCAGCAAATTTCCTGAAACAAATCACACCAATTCACTTGTTCCTAAATCTTAACTTCTGAATCAACTACACATATTTTTAAAATAATTTTTAAGTTCACTAACTGGTCAGGACTTTACAACTTTGCTGACCATCTTTGGAATCAGTGGATTAGCAAAAGGAAAGTCAGTATTCTTCCTGTTGGTGCTCATTATAAAGAATCCAGAGTGCTTGTGATATCTCTGCAGTAGTAAGCACGTTAGAAATAAAGATACACACTACATTAGCAAAAATCTGCTTTGAGGTTTACAAATATAAAGTGTTTCTGCAATACGGAGTTTAATTAAATGGGAAGGAGTTATATGAGATTATTCTAATTCATGCCTATATAAACATCAATATATCAAAGTTTGCGACATACCAACAGCTGGGATAAAGCAAAAAGGACCACATAAAAAGACCACAATAGCTAAGCTTCAGGGTGAATGAAATACACAAGGGAATCTGGGAATTTCTTAGAGGGTGGATTTTGATTGGCTTATTATAGAGAGGGTCAGGAGAAATAGGACAACACAATGGAACCTAGGATGGAATTTAATATAAATGAAAATAAGAACATATTACAAAGTATCCATTTGTAAATTTAATTTGGGAAAGGGGAGAATACTAAAAAGAAAGTTAGGTAAGGTTATCTGAGGCTTAGTGTAAGTTATATGTCTGAAGAAGGAAGGGTCACAAACATGGGGTATGAAGTAGAATCAGAAGATATGAATGGAAAGACTTATAAAATAGCTCAGCATAATTTGCTGAAGATGAATATACTTGTCTCTGGAGTTCTAGGGCTTAATCATTTTTATTGCTACTTCTATTTTGTTGACTGTGGTTAGGTACCAAGTTGACACAAAATGAGTTCTGTTTTCCAGATGTCATTTTACAAGAGGGATGAAGGAAAAAACCGACTATTCTATTCTTTTTCTGTGGCATGCAGTATATGTAGCCATAATCTTTAAAATCACTGTATCATAAATTAATGTCTACTTTGTTTTCCATTTTCACCCTTAGGTCTTTTTGACCATTTAATGATTTTCAGATCTTGTTGCCTTTTAATACCTATTTTGCTTTATTGTTTTCTCCTAACGCAGTAGTAGTTGCTGTTTTTTAGGGGGTCTGGAGTAGAAAGCATGTTGTTTCTGCTCCATATTTCTAAGCTCTTTGGGTACCTTTATATTATTTTTCTGCCCTTACTGCTATTTGCCTCACCTCCCTATTTAATATCACCTGTGAATTTCATTAACATGCTTTTACTCCATCTTCTACATCATTAATACAGCAGCTAAATATGATAGGATGTAACACTGATAACTTGAAGCATCCACACAGATTCCCCAACTTGATACATGGCCATCCATGGTTTAGCAATATTTTTTAATAGTATTCCAGCCAGTTTTGAAGCCATGTGACTCTGCTTATATCCAAGACAATTTCAATTAATTGTGTGCAGATGTCATAAGACGCTGTATCACGTTCCACTAAATTTGAGAAATACTACATCTACTGTACTTTTTCATTCACTGATGTTATATTTTTAAAACTCACACTTTCCAACTGGCTTAATGCTTATAATTCTAGTGATCTACCTACCTACCTACCTTCCTACCTACTTCTCTTTTAATATTTGTTCCATTATTTTCATGTGATGAGTAAAGATGATATAATGGTCTTTATTTTTGGACATTCCTTTTTTCAACTCTTAATTTTGAAATAATTTTAGATTGACAAAAAAGTTACAAAAATAGCATAGACTGTTCCCTTATATCATCCTCCAAGCTTCTCCTAATGTTAATATCTTACAAAGCCATGGTACATTTGTCAAAACTAAGAAATTAATAATTGGTACAATCCTATGAACAAAACACAGACTTCTTTCAGATTCTACCTACTTTTTCGATCAAGGTCCTTTTTCTGTTCTAGGATCCATTCCAGGATATCACATTTTACTTAGTGGTCATGTTTCCTTCGCTCCTTCTAATCAGTGACAGTTTCTCAGTCTTTCATCACCTTGACACTTTGAAGAGTGTGAGTCAGGTATGTTGTAGAATATCTCTCAATTTGGGTTTATCTGATATTTGCTAATAAGACTGGGGTTAAGATTTTGGGGGATGACTACAACAGTGGTAAAGTACCCTTTCTCAATGCATCATACCAAGGGGTATATGGTATCCACACAACTTATCAATGGTGATGTTAACCTTGATCACTTGGTTAAGGAGGTGTCTGCTAGATTTATCCATGGTAAATTAGTATTTTTCCTTTCCATGCTCTATTCCATGGATTCTCAGTGGAGGTTATAACACCCTTAAAGGGGCAAAAAATAACTTTTTTATGTTTAACACACAGATATATATATTTGTATGTCTAATACACCCAAGAGGACTCTATTCTTTCACATTGTGCTGTTATTTCAGCTCACTGAAAGGCTGGGTAAGTTCTGAAGAAGAGCACTAGCAAAGACTCAATCTGCAAAGAATGGGAAAGATGCTTTATTTCATTTTTTTGGTAGTTGTGTCTTTTGTTAGCTCCTGGCATTCACTAAAATCTCTATCACAATGCTTGCTAATACAAGCTTAAAGATTAGAGCATCCAAATAGGATAAACTCAATGAGATCCATGTGGAGATACATTAAAATCGAATGCTCAAATGCCAAAGACAAAGAGAGAATCTTGAAAGCAGCAAGAGAGAAAATGCTGGTTTCTTATCAGAAACCAAAGAGGCGAGAAGACAATGGGATGACATATTTAAAGTGCTGGGGAAAAAAAGTCTGTCAACCAAGAATTCTATATCTGGCAAAAGTTGATTGAGTGCATGCTTCCCATGTTATGAGGTCCCAGGTTCAATCCCCATGGCCTCCTAAAAAAAAAAACGAGGGCAAGGTTAAGTCATTTCCAGAGAAAGAAAAGCTGAGGGAGTTTATCACCACTCAACCTGCCATACAAGAGATGCTAAAGGGAGTTCTTCAGGTTGAAAGGAAAGAACAATAAATAAGAGATCGAAGCTGCATAAAGAAATAAAGATCTCTGGTTAAGGTAACTATACGAGTAAATATAAATGGTAATACTACTATATTTTTAGATTTTAACTCTACTCTATTTCCTACACAATCTGATATACAAATGCACAAAAAGTAATTATAAATCTATTGTGTTGAGAACAAAATGTATAAAGATGTAATTTATGACAAGAGCAAAATAAGGGGGGGAGTTTAGTAACATAATTTGTGTATGTATGAGTTTAGTATCAAATAAGATAGTTATAGATTTAGGATGTTAAATGTAACCACAAAGAAAATACTTTTAAATATACACAAAAGAAAATGAGAAGAGATTATAAATGGTTCATTACAAAAGATCAACTAAACATAAGAGAAGGCAGTAATAGAAGATTAGGAGAGACAAAAAAGGCATAAAACTCACAGAAACCAAAAAGCAGAATGACAGAAGTAACTTCTGCATTATCAGTGAATACTTTAAATGTAAAAGGATCAAAGTCTCCAATCACAGGCAGAGATTGGCAGTATGGAGAAAAAGCATGACTCAACTATATGTTGATTGTAAGAGACTATAACCATTCTTTTAAAGACACAAGTAGATTGAAAAGGAAAGAATGGGAAAAAATATTCCATGCAAACAGTAATTAAAAGAGAGGTTGGTTGGTATGGCAATTTGTGATTATTTATGAACCCCAAAAAAGAGGATTATGTTTATAAACTAGTCTGTTCCTCTGGGTATGATACCCTTTGATTGTATTAAATTCAAAGGTTTTAAGTTTACTTGATAAAATCAATTTAGGGCTTTTCTGATTCAACAACATCAGTAAGGCATGACTCGGGTTAAGTCCCCACCCCCTTTGGGCCTATAAAAATGGACACCCACTCAAGAAGACACATGGAAAAGGAGAGAACTCGGTCATTTCCATCCTGCTCAAACATCTAAAGGCCAGGGAAGAGAGATGAGCCATTTGCCTGATAGTTTGCATCTGAAGAGAACAGAGCAGCTAAGCAGCTGAGCAGCTGAGCAGGCCCAGAAAGAAATGAGCCCTATGCCAGAGATGGATATAGGAAGCTCTGAGAGACCAGACAGAGATTGCCCGCCATCTTGCTTCAACACGTGGCAACTAACTTTGGTAAGAAAGCAAACTTGAGTTGAACTCTTTAGGGCCTTGTAACTCTAAGCTTTTACCCCAAAAAAATACCCTTTATAAAAGCCAATAGATTTCTGGTACTTTGCATCAGTATCCCTTTGGCTGACTAATAAAATTGACTATACCAGTATCAGAAAAAACAGATGTTACATCAAAAACTATTACAAGGGACAATGAAAGACACCATATTTTAACAAAAGATTAATTCATCAAGAAGAGAAAACAATTAAAATGCATATGCACCTAACAAGAGAGCCCCAAAATATATGAAGCAAACAATAACAGATTTGATAGGAAAAATAGATGGTTCTACATGAATAGAAGGAGACTTTATAATGGATAGAACATCTGAATAGAAAATCAATGAGGAAATAGAAGACTTTGAAAAAACTATGAAACAAGTAAACCTAATAGACATACTGTATGTAGAAAACTCCATACAACAACAGCAGAATACAAACTCTTCTCAAGTGTACATGGATCATTCTCTAAGGCAGACTATGTGTTAGGTCACAAAATAAGTCCCAATGTATTAAAAAGAGTGAAATCAAGCAGAGTATCTTCTCTGACTAAAATGAGACTAAATACTAAAATGCTAGATATCAATAGCAAAGGGAAAAATGGAAAATTTGCAAATATGTGGAAATGAAGTAACATGTTCTTAAACAACCAATGGATCAAAGAGGAAGTCACAAGGGAAATTAAGAAATATCTTGAGATGAATGAAAACGAAAACAACATGACAAAACTTGTGGGATACAGCAGAGGAACTGCTGAGAGGGAAATTTATTGTTGTAAATGCTTTCATTAAAAAGGAAGAAATTTCAAATCAGTAATATTACCTCACATTTGGAAGAACTAGAAAAGAAGAGCAAACTAAACCCAAAATGATTAAAAGGAAAGAAATAATAAAAATTAGAGTAGAAATAAATGAAATAGAAAATTTAAAAAAATAACAGAGATTATTTACAAAACCAAAAGTTGGTTTTTTTAAAACATCAATAAAATGACAAACATTCAGCTGGACTGACAAAGAAAACAGACAAAGGATGCAAATAACAAAAACCAGAAATGAAAGTGGAGGTATTACTATCAACTTTACAGAAATAAAAAGGATTAAAAAAGGATACTTATTTTATGCCAACAAATTACATTACAGGGATGAAAGGGACAAATCCCTAGGAACAAATCACCTAAACTGACTAAAGAAGAAATAGAAGAACTCAACAGTCCAAAACCAAGGAATAAGATTGAATCAGTAATCAAAAAGCTTTCAACAACTACAAAAAATCCAGGACCAAATGGTGTCACTGGTGAATTATACCACATATGCAAAGAAGAATTAACACCAATCCTTCTCAATTGCTTCCAAAAAAACTGAAGAGATGGGAAATCTTCATAACTCATTCTATAAGGCCAGCACCTCCCTAATAGCAAAGCCAGAAAAAGATAGCACAAATAAAGAAAATTACAGACCAACATCCCTTACGAATATAGATGCAAAAATCCTCAACAAAATACTAGCAAACTGAATCCAACAACACATTAAAAGAATTATACACTATGACCAAGTGGGATTTACCTAGGAATGAAAGGGTGGTAAAAATAAATCAATCGATGAAATACACCACATTAATAGAATGAAGGAAAAAACCACATGGTCATCTCTATGATGCAGAAAAGCATTTTACAAAATCCATCACACTTTCTTAACAAAAAATACTTAGAAAACTAGGAATAAAGGGAACTTCCTTAACATGACAAATGGTATATATGAAAAACTCACAGTGAACCTCATACTCAATGGTGAAACACTAAGAGCTTTCCCCCTAAGATCAGGATCAAGATAAATATGCCTGCCTTCACCACTGCTATTCAGCATTGTACTGGAAGTTCTAGCCAGAGCAATTAGACAAGATAAAAAACCAAAAGGCATCCAAATTGGAAAGGAAGAAGAAAAACTATCCCTATTCAGAGATGACAGGATCATATACACAGAAAATTCTGAAGAGTCCACAAGAAAGCTACTAGAGCTAATAAACACATTTAATGAAGTTGATGGGTACAAGAACAACGCTCAAAATTCAGTTGTGTTTCTGTATACCAGCAATAACCAATGTGAAAGGAAATCAAGAAAACAATTCCATTTAAAATAGCATCTAAAAAAGTAAAATAACTAGGAATAAATTTAAGCAAGGATTTAATATAATTCATAATCCTATTCCATTGCCATTGATCATTTAGGAGGTAGGGATGTGACCCAGTCAGTGATTCATGAAGGGAAGTGTGTGGGAAGACTTCTGAGAAAGATTTATTTTAAAAAAGAAACACACATGAAGAGCTGATGTGTCCTTTTGCTGGATGCTGTTTTGACTGGATATAAAGCAATCATTTTTGGACCATGAGGGTATTTACTCTGAAAAAAAGGTTGACACTTTGAGGATGACAGAGTGGACGAATGGAGAAGACTTAGATCCTAATGATGTTACTGAGTAGCTGAAATAACCAACCCCACAGCTATGCTACTTTGAAATGTTTTAGAAAATAAATTTTCCAAATTTCTGAGTAATTTTGGACTTGGTTTTCTTTTTCTCACAGTTGAAATTATGCCTAATGGGTATTTAGGTATATGATATTGTGCTAAGTGCTGTATCTACATTATCTGATTTAATACTCATAATAAACCTATCAGATACCTACTATTATAATGATGCCCTTTTAATAGAAGAGGAAACTCTTGTCTTATAGAGTTTAAATACATTATTCACAGTCAAAGAACTAGTAAATGGGACAGTTGGGAATTCAACACTTTCTGACTTCAGAATTAGGCTCTTTACTTTTAAGCTACTGGCTCAACTTTTTTTTACCATTAAATTTTTACCAAAAAATTACTGATAACACATTATATTCAGGCATAATTTTTTTGTGTGTGTTATTTTACAGAAAGCAGTGTCTTAGACTGTAATGAAAACAAATATTAAGCCAATCCAATAAGTAGGCTTGGTGATGAACTCCCTCAGTTTTTGTTGATCTGGGAATGTCTTAATGTCTCCCTGATTTCTGGACGACAGTTGTCTGGATATAAAATTCTTGGTTGTCAATTGTTTTCTTTCAACACTTTAAATATTTTGTCCCACTGCCCTCTTGCTTCCATGGTTTCTCATGAGAAATCATAACACATTGCTTTTCTCTTGCAACTTTCAGAACTCTTTCCTTGCTTTGTCATTTGCCAGTTTGAGTACTATATGTCAGGTGTGGTTCTGAGTTTATACTCCTCTACTCCCTATGAAACAGACTTTCTACCTCTCTCAGGTGCTCTATTGTATGCCTTAAAGCTAATAAACTTTTGCCTTAGGCTGCTTTGATTCAATTGTTTCTTAGACTGCTTTTGCAGTCTGCAAGCTGCTTCTGACTGCAGGGCAAGTTCTGGGAGCAAGCCAGAAACTAGTTTCCTGGTTTAATCTTTCAAAGGTCACCCTATAGATTGGCACCAATATACAGGCACCCCCAGTATCTGCATAGGGGTTACTCTGCTCTATCTGAAACAGGGCCAGGGATTCACAATGGGATCACAGGCTGGCTGCATACCATGCCAGGGAGAGGATAGAGGAGGGGCCAGCAAGGGTGCCACAAGTTTCTCCTACAATTTTTAAATTGCAGTTTCTTGATTTGGCACTTAACCAATTACTACAACCCTTTAACTGTTTTCCAGTTTTGAGGAACATGGCTTTGACAGTTTTTGCTAATTGTTCAAAGTTTCTGTGGGGGAAAGGAAGCCTGCAGTATCTTATGCTGCCATCTTGATCAACCCTTATCTTAGGTCCCATTTTCAAGAAAAAGACCTTGAGATTACTTATCTTATTCAATATTGTATGTACAATTATTAAGAGGCAGACCTGAATTTTGAATCCAGGTGTTTTACATAGTTAACCACTGCACTAGTTATCTATTTAAAGAAAGCCTATAAGACTGGCATATGAAAGGTAATGTTTATAAAACCATTTTGTTGCTAAGTCTAGAAAAGATATTAGTTTTCCCTATAAAAATTTTCTTCTTTAAAGTTCAACTTTAAAAAAAACAAAGAAGATTCCATTCCAGAAATCCTTTTTATTCTGTCTTCTTTTACTATTTAAAAAGGGCACTTTTCATTAGACTTAAAATTCATTTTCTTTACTACTCACCCCCCCACACACACCTCCATGAGCCAGGAAAGCCCTCAGACAAATCAAGATTTTGCTAATAATGCATGCTTACTACTAATATGATCATGGTTCTTTTATCTATCACTCTTTAATTCCTTTGATCTTGCTCTTAAATATTTTTTTTCTAACATCAAAAATGGAAATCCCTAATGGATTATAATTAATCTGAGGGGTTGCCTTTTTCATATAAGGACAATCTGATGCTTCTTTTTTTTTTTCCACCATGTAAGGTATGCTTAATCAACCTTAGCTTCTATTTTCTTGGCATCAATTTATTTTTCAATTCATAGCAACCTCACAAATCTATAGAATTTCCTCAATTAAAGGATAATAGATAGATGTCAATTTCAGACGCTTCTTCATGCGCACCCTACAATCCCTGTATTTCTCATTCACACGAGATGGTCTAAGTAATTCTTTGTTAGAAACTCTCATGTCTTGGTTTCTGTAGGTTTTCTTCCCATCTTCTGTTCCACATGCTGCCTCCTTCTTGGCAAGATCCCGAAAATGAGAAAAGCCTCTGAAGTTTTTTCTATGACCCTCTTCTTTTCTTTGATCTCTCTCTTACAAATCTTTTTTTATTTTCACAGAAGGTTTCCAATTTTTTCTCTACCCTCTACCTTTCCCAGGCTTTAAACTACATTTCTTCTTACTTGTTGAATGGCTTCAAGGATGCACTTTATTTCCCTCTAAACCAAATTCTTAGTGAATATAAATGGCTTATCATCCTCCATGCCATTCAAGATTTAATCTTTAGAATTAATTTCCAATCTTCCCTTTTCCCTACTCACTATGGTAAACAGATCAGTGTGTTGTTAAATCAAGATCTTATACTGAAATGGATTAAACAAGCTAAATCAAAATCATAGGGAAGAGTTTTTAGAAATGCAGATCCATGCACTTCACTCTGGACTAAGAAGTTTTCAAGGATGGAGCCCAGCAATCTGGTTTTTAAATAAACACTCCATATACATCTTAGACACACTAAGGTTTGAAAACTACTGCATTCCTGAGCAGTGCGGTGGGCTGATGCAGCAACCTCACGGCAGGAAGCGGGTGTGGCGCAATGGATAGAGCACCCGTTTGCCATATGAGAGGCCCTGGGTTTGCTAGCGCGGGTGCCGTGGGCTGATGCGGCAAGACCTCACAGCGGGGGGGAGATGAGCAGACACGGAGAGGACGCGCAGCGAATGGACACAGCAGCACGGGCAGCAAGGGGGGGATAAATAAATAAATAAATAAATCTTTAAAAAAAAAAAAAGAAAACTACTGCATTCTATCAAGTTTCATGTAATTTTATTG
>JAQZBX010030307.1:0-26372 GCA_029593785.1 Cabassous unicinctus | reverse complement strand
ATCCTGGGGCCTTGCCACCAAGCATAGACTACAGTTCATATCACAGACCACACTCTCTCTCATTGTGTTTCTATTTGTTGTGTCTCTTCGTTGGGTCATCTTGTTATGTCAGCTCACTGTCTTGCTTGTCTTCTTTAGGAGGCACTGGGAACTGAACCTGGAACCTCCCATGTGGTAGGCAGGTGTCCAACTGCTTGAGCCACATCCGCTTCCCCCCATTTGATTTTTTATTAGAGTAGTTTTCAGTAAGATTTACAGAAAAAACATAAGGAAGTTCAGAGTTTCTATATGCCAACCACATGCACATATTTTTCCTTTTAATTAACACTTTACATTAGTGTGGTACCTTAGTTACAATTGATGAAACAATATTATTATAATTATGCTATTAATTATAGTTCATAGTTTACATTAGGGTTCACTGTTTTTTGTACATTTCTAAGATTAAAAAATTTATTCTGGTAAGATATATACAACATAAATCTTCCCTTTTAACCATGATCAAATATATAATTCTTTGGTGTTTATATCCACTATGTTGTGCTACTATTGCTACCATCCATTACCAAAATGTTTCCATCACCCCAAACAGCAACTCTGTACTAACTAAGCATTAACTCCCCATTCACTACTACCACTCCAGTCCGTGGTAATCTGTATTCTAGTTTATGACTCTATGAATTTTCATATTCAAGTTATTTCATATATTGAGATCATACAATATTTCTCCTTTTCTCTCTGGCCCAGCATGATCCCTACAACCTGATTTCTTAAAGATTCATCCATGTTGTCATGTGTCATAACTACATTTCTTTTATGATTGAATAATATTCCTTTTGTATTTATTTATCCATTCCTTTGTTGATGGACACTTGGGTTGCTTCCATCTTTAGACAATTTAGAATCATGCTGATATGAACATTGGTATGCAAATATCTCTGAATCTCTGCTTTTAATTCTTTTTGGTATGTCCCTAGAAGTGGCATTACTGGATCATATGGTAATTCTATACTTAGCATTCTGAGGAACTTCCAATTGTTTCCCTCAGCAGATGCACTATTTTACATTTCCCACCAACAATGAGAGAGAGTTTCTATCTCCATATCCCCTACAACACCTGTTATTTTCCATTTTTTCATACTAGTAATTCTAGTATGTATGAAATGGTATTTCATTGTAGGTTTGATTTGCATTTTTCTAATTGCTAATAATATTGAGCATCTATTCATGTGCTTATTGGCCAGTTGTATACCTTCTTGGGAGAAATGTCTATTTAAGCCTTTTGCCCATTTCCTAATTGATTTTATTTTGTCTTTTTGTTGCTGAGTTTTAGAATTTCTTTATATATGTGGCATATTAACTCCTTATCAGATATGTGGATTCCAAATATTTTCTCTCATTGCATAGGTTATCTTTTTACTTTCAGGATGAAGTTCTTTGATGCACAAAAGTTCTGAATTTTGATGAGATCTCATTGATCTAGTTTTTGTTTTATTGCTTGTGCTTTTGGTGTAAAGTCTAAGAAACCATGACGTAACACAAGGACCTGAAGATATTTCTCCATGTTTTCCTCTAAAACATTTATAGTTTGGGTTCGTATATTTAGGTCTTTGATCTATTTTGAGTTAATTTTTATATATGGTGTGAGATATTGGTGCACATTCATTTTTTTGCATATGGATTTTTTTAGTTTGCTAAAAGCTGCTGGGAGCACTGTACCAGAAATGTGTTGAATTTTATAATGGGTAATTATTAGGTTAAAAGGTTACAGTTCCAAAGCTGGGAAAAATGCCCAAATCAAGGCAACAAGTGAAGCTCTCTCCCCAGTGGTCGGCTACTGGTGATCCTGGACTGGTAAGCACAATGATGGTTCTGCTGGTCCCTGCCTTCTCCTTCGGGCCACATTGCTTTCAGCTTCTTGCTGTTCATGGGCCTTCTCTCTTAGCTTCTCAGGGGCCTCTTTCCATGACTCTGTGCTCCACTGATCCCAGCCTCTGGCCTCCAGGACCTCTTTCTCTATCTCTGCCACCTTCTTTCTGTATCTGTAGCTTTCATTCCTCTGTTTATAAAGGACTCCAGTAAGAGGATTAAGACCTACCCTGAGTCATGCCTTAACTGATGTGATCTAATTAAAAGAAGTTCCCTTAACTGAATCTAATCAAAAGATCCCATCTACAATAGGCTTTACATGCACAGGAAAGGATTAACTCTAAGGACATGGTCTTTTGGGGTCCACACAACTTCAGACTATCACATGGATCCAGTTTTCACAGCATCATTGTTAAGAAGACCATTCTTTCCACATTGAGTAGACTTCTCACCCTAGTCAAAAGTGAATTGGGCATAGGTTACCGTCTGAACTCTCAATTCAATGCCATTGATCTACAAGTCTGACTTTGTGCCAGTACATACTGTTTGGATTACTATAGCTTGGTAATAAGTTTAACATCAGGAAGGGTGAGTTCTCCAACTTTGTTCTATTTTAAGCTGGTTTTGGCTATTCAAATGCTCTTAGACTTCTGTATAAATTTGTTGATTGGTTTTTCCATTCCTGCAAAGAAGGCTGTTGGAATTTTGATTGGGATTGCACTGAATCTGTAAATCGCTTTGGTAGAACTGACATCTTAACAATATTTAGTCTTCTAATCCACAAACTCAGAGTGTCCTTCTATATATGTAGGTCCTCTTGGATTTCTTTTAGCAATGTTTTATAGTTTTCCTTGTACTAGTCCTTTACATCCTAGATATTTGATCATTTGTGTTATGATAAATGGAAGTTTTTCTTGATTTCCTCTTCAGGTCATTCATCATAATGTACAGAAAAACTACTGATTTTGTGCATTGACCTTGTTCGCTGCCTCTATGCCAATTTCATTTATTAGATCTAGAAGCTTTGTTTTGGGTTTTCCAGGATATTCTATATATAGGATCATATTATCTAGAAATAGGAAAAGTTTTACTTCTTCTTTTCCAAATTGGCTTTCTTTTTCTTGCCTAATTGCTCTGGCTAGAAATTCGAGTACAATGTGGAATAACAGTGGTGAAGTGGACATCCTTGTTTCATTCCTGATCTTTGAAGGAAAACTTGCAGTCTTTCACCATTGAGTATGATATTAGCAATGTTGTTATTTTTTTTCCATATATGTCCTTTATCATATTGAGGAAGTTTCCTTCTACTCTAGATTTTCTAAGTGTTTTTATCAAGAAGAGGTGCTAGATTTTGTCAAATGCCTTTTCTGTATCAATTGAGACGATCACACGCTTGCTTATTTGTTTTCTTTCATTTTGTTATTTGTGATGTATTATATTAATTGATTTTCTTATTTTAAACCACACGTGTGTATCTTGGATAAATCCCACTTGATCATGGTATATAATTTTTTGAATGTGCTATTGGATTCAGTTTGCTAGTATTCAGTTGAGGATATTTGCATCTATATTCATAAGGGACATTGGTCTGTAATTTTCTTTTCTTGTGGTATCTTTATTTGGCTGTGTTATTAGGGAGATGTTGGTCCTATGGAATGCATTAGGAAATGTTCCCTCCTCTATGGTCTGCATCAGCAGCAGGAGGTACCCAGCTATGCTGCTTCTGTGCGACTGAAGCTTAAGTTGCATGTGAACAAGTGAGGGGATGGGGTCCAGACTGGTGGGACCTTTTACAGTTTTTTTTTTTTCCTCGATTCAGCATTTGTGGAGTCCTTCTCCAGACTCTATCATCTTCCAGATATCCAAGCAAGTGGGATTTGTCCTTTTATTAGTTGTTTCTCAGAGGACACTTTTCCAGGGAATGGCTTACATTGCCATGTTGATGATGTCACTCTACACTTGCACTTTATTTGATCGAAACAACATATTTTTAGAAACAACTTGAAAGTTTTTATTCTGAAATATTCATAATTTTTCTCTCAAAATTTAAAATCTGTCAGGTGATTTACACATATATTTCATGTGCATGTTAGATTATACCTCAGGAAAATGATACCCGCTCTAGCCTGACATATAAGTACATCATCCATGAAGACTCTGTACCTACAATCAACAGCAACAATGTCATCCAGGAAGAATTAGATACCTTTGAGTGGGCTTTGAAGAGCTGGTCTCAGTGTTCTAAACCCTGTGGTAGAGGTAACAATTGAACATTTATTTATTATATTTAAATATAATCCATATAAAAGCCAATCTTCTTGCTTGTGTCTTATAGTCTATCTCTAGTTGAGACCACAGTCTTAGAAACATCAACCATAACAACCAAAGCATAAGTACAAAGCATTTATCCTGAAGTTTCAGAATCATCAAGGATTAGGAATCCATTCATAAGAGACTATAGACCTTCTTAAAATCCACCTCCCCCTTTCTTTCAGGTTCTCGGTCTCACATTCATTGTAATGGCACTCTTAATGACTTTACTCTTCCCAAATTCCAAAATGCTCCCAAGCTCAGTGTCCTTTGGTTCTCACTGTTATTCTTCTCCATGTTAACTTTCATATGTATGTATTTTTTTCTATCAGTGTTAATAATTAAAAAGTCATTAGTTACCTAGTGTTGACTATGTACCAAATGCTCTTCTAAATGCTTTATATATTAATGCATGAACCCTCACATTGGTCCTGTGAAATCAGTGCTATTATTATCCTTATTACACTGATGGGAAAACTGAAGCACAAAAAAAGATAAGTAAATTGCTCAAAATCATACAGCAATAAGTACCAAAGCCAGGATTCAAAGCAAGGTACTTACTACAGTGTTTCCCTTTTCTGTCCTCTGTCCAGAGGAAATCCATTAAGGTGTTCTCAGTGTTTCTGAATTTCCCTCATCATCACTTCCCTAGTCCTAAACAACAAATGCTCAAGAATTGAACTGGCCTAGACAGAATTCTCCCCAATAGGCAAGTAAGGAGAAGGGACTGTTACAGTAATGAGAGTTAATAATTGAGACTAAATTAATTGCAAACAGTAGAACAATAACTGGATTAAAACATTTATTTTATAAATTTAAATTGAAGAATGTTTTCTAAAGTGATTTTTTTAAATGGAGGGGCATAAATGGGTTTAGTGAATTATTAAAAATCAACGTTACTTTTCTTTTGAGTCCTCCATTCTTTCCTTCCCTCATCATATAACTGGTTACCAAGATTTGTCAGCATCAGATTATACCTTCTTAATTTTTTTATCATTTCTATGGTAAAAATCCTTCAGTATCCTAACGTGTTGTCCTAAGACACAATATCATTTAAGTATTACTGTCAAAAATGAATAACCTAAATCTCATGATTATGAGGAAACAATTAAATAAACTCAAATGAGGAACATTTTACAAAACAACTGGTCCGTAGGTCTCAAAAATAATAAATACCATAAAAAACAAAGAGAGGCACAGAAACACTTCCAGATTGATGGAGGCTAAAGAGACAGGACAACTACATGTAGTGTGTGAACCTAGGTTGGGGGAAGAAAATTCAATAAAGAACATTTTATCATTTTATCAAAATTTTAATATAGTCTATATATTAGATAATAATGTGTCTCTGTTAAATTTCCCGATTTTAAGAATTATGTTGTGGTTAGATTAGAGAATGTGCTTGTTATGAGATACGTGCTATAGTATTTAGGAGTGAAGGATCAGGATGTCTGCAACTTGCTCTCAAATAGTTCAGCAAAATATTAGGCATATACTGTAATGTGAAAAATAAAACCAATGTACTATATGTCATTTCCTCTTCTTGGGATGTTGTTCTGCTTCATTCCCTTTACTCAATAATATTTGAGCTTTACTTTGCTGAAGGAAGTGCTGGTCTTGTAAGCTTTCCCTGCCCTCCCCAGCTATGTTAGAGGCCTTTCCCTCTGTGTTGCTTTGGTGCCCTCTACAGTAAGGTATTTACAGAGCTCTATAAAAGCCTATGTCATCGACATCATCTTAATAGTTTTCTTATCTTACACTAGACTATATCTATATTCAGAGTCTAGTTCATTAACCAGTTTGTATTGCTGTTTAATAACTTTTAATATTTATTAAACAAGGGCTCCAAGAAGATAAGGGCATTTGTTTATTTAATTCACTGCTTTACCTTCAGCACTCAATATTGTTGAATGAATGAATGAATGAGTGCGTGACAGTATGAAAAAGTGATTAATCCAAAGAAATTGATTTTCTTTGCCAGGTTTCCAGTATACTAAGTATGGATGCCGTAGGAAAAGTGATAATAAAATGGTTCATCGCAGCTTCTGTGAGGCCAACAAAAAGCCAAAACCTATTAGAAGAATGTGCAATATTCAGGAATGTACACATCCACTGTAAGTATTTATTTAAATGATCATGTCCTAAGGTCAAAATAATAGAAGTTTAAATCTCTTATACTTTTTAAAATTTTATTTTTTATTTTACTCAGAGATATATGTACAGCTGGTTCAAATAGTCAAATCATTTTGTAGGAATTATTACATAAAGCTGCAGTTCCCTGCTTATACCATATTCCTGCTCCAACTGCTTTCATCTGTTACCTTTCTTTTTATTTTTGGTGGTAATTACTTATTTCTGTATCTCTAAGTAACATGTTTTTGCTTCTACTCTGTTTTTTTGTTTTGTTTTGTTTTGTTTTTATTGTGGAAATAAGTCTCCCTTCCCCACTGCTTCCAATATTGACAGAGCATACATTTTACTAATATACATATATAAGAATAGGGTATTAAAAAAGCTAATTGGAAGAATGGTCAAAACTTGTTAGCTGTTGGGCTTCACAGTGATTTGGCTGAGCCATTTCACTGAAAGACCCTCAATTAATTGTATATCTAGACCTTTTCTAGCAAAACAATCAGATTCCATGGAGTAGAATCAATCTTGTCCAGAGGGTGCTTTATAGCTCTCTTGTAAGCTGTATAGGGAATTAGGTTTGGCTCAACAGTCCATATGTGAACTTTTACCTAGGCTCCTGTTCTCAATAAAATCTCTTCTTTCTTAGCCATGCTTGATGTCTTGCATTTAAACTTCTAGTTTATCTTCTCTGGAGGATAAACCTCATGTCTTCTGCTAGGGCAGTCACCCGGGACTGTTAAGGATCAAAAGATCTAACTACTTCCAAACAGACTTTCTATCAGTTTCCCTACAGTACATAAGTCAGTTTGCTTATCAACTGGCACCGCAGACCTAGGCTTCATTCTTCTGAGGTCTGCTGTGTTAGTTGTCACATGCCCAGCTGCTTTTTAGTTTCCAAAATTATATTGCTATGGCTTCCTCTTGAATTTTATTTGCCTTTGTTACCATTTTTCTCCTTTATTATCATTTTGGGGATTTCAGGAGGGAATAAAAGTAGCCAAAAGTATTTATAACCACAAACCATATTACTCAGATAGAATCTGTCTTCAAGTGAAAGATACTAGTAAGATCTTCAAAATTAAGCAAAATTAAGTCCAGTTGCCACAATACATTCTACTGCCAGTTTGACAAACTAGAACAGTCTTAAACTGTAAATAGTAAAGACTGCCAACGTTTTAGCATGGTTCTACTTTAGTGCCCTATTATGTGGAAAGAAAAAAAATTAAAGAGGAAAAATACATACGGTCAAATAAATAGTATGCCTCAATTACATTCCAGACAGATTGATTATCCAGATGGAATCAATGGTGACAGGTCCTTCAGGACTGTTACCCATCTGTAATGGAGAATTGTCCATAATATTCCATCACACAGATGATTTGGAGAATGGTCAGGGCACTGACAGTGACCCTAGAAAGTGAGAATATCTCATGGGAAATCTTTTATTGAAAATATGTCTTTGAAAATATTTTCATCACGTACATTCATAGAAGCATTTTGTCTGAGCCCGGCTGCATCTCTTTGTCAATCGCAGGACCAATAAGATCTTAATTTTTAAACAGAATAGTTATGTCAGGTCACCTTCACAGTAACTTCTGTAGAAATGAAATGGTCATCTCAGCAGGAGTGTCAAAACATGGAACTCTACAGATTTCATGAGCAAGCAGTAGCAACCAAATCCGTTTGACTTGGTAACCATCAGATGGAGTCTTTCTTTGATTTAATTTCAGATGTTAGTTAAGCAATATGACTGAGTGTGAGTTGATGCTATTTTCAAAAATTACTTTCATGCCTAAATAAAATATGGCAATCTTAAGATGAGTTTCAGCAACCATTCTCTAGATCATCCTTTAGAAAAGGTGGTTTTCAAGTCACACAGAGGTAGAAAAACATTAAGCCATTAGAGATAGATGTGCAAGGCCTATTATTGTTATAAAGCTCTAAGACCTTTTGATTGTTTGATGACCCTATCTCTTGGAAGATGCTTTCTGAACTGCAGTGTGTCCTCCTGAGCTTGATATGGCTAGGCTGCTGTGCAGGAATGTGCCCACCATGCTTCCCAGTGACAGCGTTCAATTTTGACACCCCTCCCCCCCCCACAGCTGGGTGGCAGAAGAGTGGGAGCACTGCACCAAAACCTGTGGGAGTTCTGGCTACCAGATTCGTACTGTACGCTGCTTTCAGCCACTCCACGATGGCACCAAGCGTGCTGTGCACTACAAGTATTGTCTGGGTGACCGTCCTGAGAACCGCCGGCCTTGTAACAGAGTGCCTTGCCCGACCCTGTGGAAAACAGGGCCCTGGAATGAGGTGGGTGTGTGCACTGTGTGTGTGTGTGTGTGTGTGTGTGCACGTGCACGTTGTATGTGAGTGTGAGCATGTGTAGCCTATTTTAATTTGGCTTGAACATCACGGAGAATTTATGTAAATGGAGAACTCTCTCATATTTTGTAATCATTAAGAGCCTGGAGCTGTTAGGAAAAAATTAATGTTTAATAGCATTATTTGCATTTAGTTGGTAGGGGCAAACCATGTTTGGATGTTTTCATGACATAGAGGAGACTAAAAGTAGACTAATCTCTCATTTAATCTTTGTCAACTCCCCTGGTCTAGTGGGAAAAAATCCAAACAATGGATGCTGAATGCATGGCCCTGCCCCATCTGGCTTGACTCTATCTCTTCCTATTCTTTCTTTACTCTCAACATTTTGTTCCAGTTTTTGTAACCTTTTCACTATTCCAAACAGGCCATGCTGGTTTGAGCCTCATTCTTTGCAGCTGACTTGCCCTTTCTCGTGCTCCTCTATAGCATCCCTCTTCCCTTCCCTACTGTCTAGTAGTCTCCCTCTCAAAGCTCATCTCCACAGTACAAACACCACCTCCAGGTTCTTGCACTCCAAAGGCAATTCGACCTCCCTCAAGCATGCTGTTCAGGGCAGAGTATGATAAGTCTTGCCTTTGAGTCTGTCTTATCACTGGTTCACACATTTGTAAGAAAACAAAAACAAAAAAACCCAAAACAGTGTACTTTGCTTCTCCAGTACCTGGCCAGTGCCTGGCCTATAGTACTTGTTCAGTGATTGTGCATTGCCTGTCTTACCACTAGTATTTTGCAATTCTAAAGACTCAAAATAAGCAAAGACAGAGTGATAGGAGAAGAATGAATAGGAGGAAACGACATCAAAAAGGCAGGAAGAGAATAAATGTGGAAGTGAAGAGCAGGCCAAGGAAGGAAAGAACAGACAAATGAAGGCCACCCATACAGCACCATAAA
The DNA here is from genome assembly GCA_029593785.1 of Cabassous unicinctus. Taxonomy (NCBI): domain Eukaryota; kingdom Metazoa; phylum Chordata; class Mammalia; order Cingulata; family Chlamyphoridae; genus Cabassous; species Cabassous unicinctus. Next base: position 16,787 of record JAQZBX010030307.1, on the reverse strand, counting down.
CATAATGCATGTCCCATTCCTCCTCAGAGTTCCAGAACAGAGGTCTCTCCCCACAGCTGTCTAGAACAATAGATTGGGATTTCTGGACTTAGTTTCAGAGCATTAAACTGCTTCATTAAAGAAATGACTCCATGGGAATGGAGTGATAGTTGTTCCAAAGTGGTTGAATTAATCCAGGCAGCATGTCAGTTAAATTAGCTGTGGGGAGCCCAACACCAGATTGGCTTGCCTAAAACAGGCACCAATACTGGTTTCAGTTACTGTGGCAGACATTAAAGTCATCATAATAACGGCCTCTCATATCAAACACTTGCTAGGTTCCAGGCATTTTCCTAACTGCTTTACATACCTTGTCTCCTTTACCTTCATTTAGTCCTACAGCAAACCTGTGAGGCAGGTATTATTATCCCAGTTTTCCAGAAGAGGAAGCTGAGGCTCTTGGAGAAACGGCAACGTGCCCAGACTGACAAAAGGTGGAATCAGTGAGCAAACTCAGGATTATCTGTCTCCACAGACACCGTGCAACACCACATCCATAAAGAACTCCAGAGATGTGTGTGTGTGCATGCACATGTGTGCACACGTGCATGAGTGGGCACCTGTGTATGTGCATGTGTGTGCATGCATGTGGAAAGGAAGAAAGATGGACTTGATGGAATAAACGTCTGTAATCGCAGCCTTTGTCTCTGTAGTGCTCAGTGACCTGTGGTGAAGGAATGGAGGTGAGGCAGGTCATCTGCAGGGCTGGAGACCAGTGTGATGGCGAAAAGCCGGAGTCAGTCAGAGCCTGTCAGCTGCCTCCCTGTAATGGTATGTGGGACACTGATTTCACTGTTCCTATCATTTTTTTTTTTTTTCACTTCAAAAACCAGAATTTCCCTTCAGGATAAGTTCTTGGATTGTTATTTGTTTACTGAGAAATAACAAAAGGAAAATTCCTTCCTTCCTCCCTCCCTCCCTCCCTGTATTCCTCCCTCCCACCCTCGCTTCTCCCCCCACCTTTTGTCTCCCTCTCTTGCTCTGTCTCTCTCCTTCTTCTCTTCCTCCTGACTTTCTCACCTCTCCCACCTTTCAGTCTGTGTGGGTCTCCCTCACTCACCTCTCCCTTTCTCTCCTTCTCGCTGCCTGTCTCTCTCTCTCCCCCATATTTCTGTCTACCTCCCCAGTCTCTTCACCTTTCTCTCTCTCACTCTTCCACAGCCCTTGTGTTTCTACTCCTCCATCTCTGATTCACACTGTCTCTTTCTCTTCCAATCTATCTGCTTTCCTCTCTCTCTCTCTCATCTTTCTCTTTCTCTCACACGCTGTCTCCCTTCCTTCCTTTCCTTACATTTCCCACCACCACCACAAATTTCCTCTTAAATGCAATTCTTCTTTTTTTCTACTAAGTCCATGCCTAATGACAACTTTGAACATTGTTTTGCCACACTCGTGAGACTCGGAGACTTAAAGAAATTATATTTTCCTTGGTCTACAACACTTAAGTAAGCCATTGGTTGAATAGTGACATCTGCTGAATGGTGCTTTCTTTCTTTTCAAGAAAATTGGTGGCACACTCTTTTGTCAGATATTTTAAAAGAATTTTCAGGCTTCAAAATGTTTAAACCTTTTAAATTAGTTCATTATAAATTTTCATTTGAAATATGCCATGACAGGAACTAGTATGACCACAAGGGGGAGACAAAGCACTTATATTTGACTTTCACTTTGGAAACTAGTGCATTTGAAAACTCAAAACACAAGTAAATTCAAAGCCAAAGAACAAACTTTATCCAGTTAGAGGCTGAAAAGTTTACTGTCAGGATAATTGTAATATTTTATTCTTATGTTTCATTACTGCCAGGAGGCTAAACATTTTGTAAGTAAGCCTTATTGATCTTAATAGCTGATAGAGTTATACTTTTCCTGCAAATGTGTTCAAATGTCAGCAAGAATTTGATTCTTCCCTTTTAGCCAAAAGGAAATGCTTTTATTTTGTAAAAAAAAATGAGATGGGCATAACTATGCTAGTGATTCCACATTTCTTTTAACTGTTCATTGCTCTGAAATCTAGGCCCCAAGGTCAATTCTAAGAGTTATAAAAGGCCACACATTTCTACCATATTTTAATCAAGTAAGTAATACTTCCCTTCAGTCTCAGGCTGCTATTAGAATCAAATGACCTTTTGAGATCATGTATGAAACCCTTTTCCAGAACTTCTTATAATGATTGGGGGTGGAATAACAAGGCTAAAAAGCTTCCTTAATTTTAATAATTGATTTTGTCATATTACTCCCTTTAATTGGCCCCATTTTGATTGTACAGTTTAACTGTTTTCCTTTAAATCCTTCCCATCTATATCTAGGCAAATTAACTTAAAATGAGTGTATCCCTTTACTCTTATTTGTTTATTCTCAGAACAATCTCACCCTTTCCCTCCTCCCCACAGAAGCCTATTCTGTCCCTAATTAGACCCAGGATCTGAACCTGTGTCTGCAATGCCTTGGTGCTTGCATTTTGAGATTCGGACTCCCACGTGGATTCCTTCTTTACCAAAGAGCTTCATGCTTCTGAGCTGGGCAGTGTGGAGGGATGGCAGTAAGGTGTCAGAGGAAAAGAGTACAGGGTCACTATGGTCCTCTCATCCTAAAGCTTAAACACTGAAACATACAGGAAGAATAAATTGTTTTGTTTTAAGATATAGACATAGACAAAGTAATTCAATAACAATAAGGAATCAGAATTTGACTTGAAACCCATTAAAGTGATTCTCGGGCATTTACAATATAATTAGATGATTACCTTAGCCAATGTGAAATATTCAAACTCATCGTACTGTATAATAGATAGGCAAACATCAAGCAAAAGGAGTCAGTGCACAATTTGGGAAGTGGATGTGGTATCAACACACTAATGGCTCTAACAAAGTAGGTTATTTATTTTGCATGTGGAAAGGAAGAAATGCCAACTGATGCTCCTTTTTTTGTTTGTTTGGTTTTTTCCCCCCTAACTTTAGAAAAAAGATTCTATAATTCCCTTGGCAATTCCTGTAGCAGGTTTCCTACCTGGTGATATAGTATTACCCAATAATACATTGTAATTTTTCAAGTGACTTTATTACAAAAATGCCACTATTTATCATTCTTTTAGCTTATTAATTGGACATTGGATCAGTATTTCTGTGTTGCGCAACTCCAGGGATGCTACTATGATCATTGGCTCTGAGTAGGATATGCCCTGGATTGGCTGGAAATGGTACAAAGCAACATTTTCAGGAGCTCAGTATTTGTATTTTTTTAAATCTACTTCTTACAAACTGCACTCAATAACATTTTAAAATAATAAAAATTGTGTGTGTACATGCACACATACACACATAAAATATATGAGGTGTTTTATGAATGTTGCTTTAGTTTCCTTAAAAATAAAGTGCTGTCAATTCAGTTAACGTGAATTTAAGCCTTAAGAACCATGAGTTTTCCAAAAGAAATCTGGCACACTTTACCCAGATTTGTACTTTCAAATAACCTGAAAATATCAAGTGGTAATCATGAAACTATTGAATTCAAGCTGGAGACTATTCTTTGAATTAAAATGGTATCTTGATTTTTTTTTCTTTTGGTAATAAATTCTTAAAATTTGTTTTGCTCCAGAAAGACCTTAGTATCTTATTTTGATTTTAAATTTAATTTATTGTAGAGGGTACTCTACTTAAAAGCCAGGGACATCATTAAAAACAAAAAACAAAAACAGAAATGAAACCTATTTTCTCATTCTGAACTCAGATATATGTTCCTAATAGGAAGAAAAAAATGCCTTCAGTGATCTGAAGACTACTGATGATGACATTAAAATGGTGGTCAACCTAAGTACTCTGTACATAAAGAACTACTTAATTCAGTGTATTCATCCTAACACTCATATTTTTAATGCAAAGGCTCATGTGGACAACCTCTACCAGTGTCAGATTATACTTAAATTTTTTATATTCATGAACAATTTTATTTTCTCCCTTATTTTATTTTATGTTAAGATATTTATTGCTTTGTTTTATTTTAATTTTTCAGATGAGCCATGTTTGGGGGACAAATCAATATTCTGTCAAATGGAGGTGCTAGCACGATACTGTTCTATACCAGGTTATAACAAGTTATGTTGTGCTTCATGTAGCAAGCGCAGTAGTACCCTGCCACCACCATACCTTCCAGAAGCTGCTGAAACTCAAGATGATGCTATGTTTAACCCTAGTGACCTCCCTCAGTCTTTAGTGATGCCTACATCTTTGGTTCCTTACCATCCAGAGACTCCTGCTGAGAAGAACAACTCTTTGAGTAGGATCTCTTCAGTGGAAGGTCCAAATACACCTACTGCTTTCAGGGCAAACGGTAAACCTGATGGTGCTAACTTACCCCTGAGGAGAGCTCAGCAAGCAGAAAGTGAGAACTTAAGACTGGTCTCAGTACCATCCTCCCCACCCACCAAGAGTGGCCACCTCAATTCATCTTCACAATTGGCTGCTTCTCCCTTCTTTGCAGTCAGTGATTCAATAGGTGCTTCTTCTCAGGCAAGAACCTCAAAGAAAAATGAAAAGAGACGTCCTATAAGGTCATCCACCTTGGAAAGATGAGAAAGTAAACATGAAAGGCTAGAAATCAGAGGAAAACTTGGGCAACCTCCCTCTCCCCATGGTGCATATGGCTTGTCTAAAATGGAAATCTCCATAGGACATCAACTCATTTTATTTGTAAGTAGAAGAACAAAAAGTGCTGGTTCACTTTCAAGTGGCTTTCACCCTATTTGGTTCTGCATTGACTCATTTGCCAGAATTCATTGGAAGAAAGCACCAAAGATTATTAATGAAAGGAAAGTAAGTTGTTAAATTTGTTGGTTACTCTCTAACACAGAAAAGGGACTGCAATCAATTGCGCATATCAGCTGATTTTTTTTGTTTTAAAAAAGTTACAGTAAAAATAAAAGAGAAGTGCCAACAGTTTACACTTTTACAAAATATTTTGGAAATGAAGCAAAGAATTCTTCGACTTGTATTCTATTTATCTATATTAGAAATGTTGTACGAGCAAATTTACAGCTGTTTTGTAAATATTGTATATTGCAGAAATCAGTATTATTTTAAGAGATGTGTTCTCAAATGATTGTTTACTATATTACATTTCTGGGTGTTCTAGGTGCCTGTCAGTGAGTATTGCCTTATTTGACACTCTATAAGTTGATATTCAGATCAGAATATTATAAAGAAGAGGTTAGAATTGCAGCTACTGACAATACAAAGGGTTTTGTTGTATGGGTTTGTTGAATCACCAGTGGGATACCTGAATTATAGAAAAATGAAGAAACATAAGCTGCACACATACAGATTTCAGCGTACATACTGCCTTCCACCATTTAAATAAAAACAAGTAGGACTGGCATTTTAGTATACTGTGGTTACAGGAAAAGGGAAAATAAATGAACCTTTGCAAGACAAAACAAAAACACTCTTAGCAGGGACTCAGAAGGCGCCATTGAAGAGTACTGTGTTCTTGTGTGTTTTTTTTCCCTCCTTTGTTGACCCACACAAACAGTTATAATCAATTTACTATAATAATCACAATGGAAAAATGTTTGGGAATAACTTGTTTTTTTATGTTGGTAGCTGAGAAAAGGATCATTGAACTAGAACTGACACTCAAATATAGTAAGGCTTTGGGGCTTTGGAAAGAAGTTCAAAAAAACATTTGTCAAAAGTTGAGATATTTATTGTCTGCATGGTTCATATCCAAGTATTCACAACCACAATGCATCTGACTGCAATAATGTGCTAGTAATTTATGTCAGTGATCACCTTGCTCGCATGAAGCCAGAAATGCTCTCTCCAGGGAGTAGATGTATAGTAGTACTTGTATATAGAAGTCAGAACCGAAGGTATTTATTAAAAATCAATTTTTTTTCTCAACAGTATTTTTATGTACTAAATAGTTATGCTAATATCAATAGAAAATTTTGGTAAACTAGAGAGATATAATTAGAGATGCAAGCTTAGTTCTGTGCATTGATGAAAAATTTAAGCAAATTATGGCAGCCAAATCAAGGTAGTAAAATTGAACAAATTTGATGTTGCGCAAGTGTTTTGCATTTTTAAAACTGTTGATACAAAGCTGATGATGTTCTCCTTCAAGGAAACATAAAATAGTATAGACTCAGATAGCTAGTTGTTTAATGAAATGGTGAATTAGAAACATTTTTTTAAAAAAATATGTTAAAGAGTTGAGTACTTCATGGATTACTTTAAAAATCAGTGTTGTCAGCATAATGTGTCTGAGATCAGTATCTTAACTGACTAAAAATATATTATGCAAACTAAAATGTAGATCTTAACCTCTCAAAGCATAGAATGTACAAGGACTTTTGCATGTTAACTATTATAAACTAGCAGCCTGACTTAGGGACTCTATACTTCTAAAGAATTGCTGCTACTTGGTGCAAGACTTTTGAAGGTCTAATGAATTAGGCAAATTACAGATAAGAAGACAATCCCTGAACCTCAAATAGAAGTTATTTTTTTTCCAAAAAATTTCCACAGATTGAAATTCTCTCTAGTTTGCTTGCTTGTGTCTAAGTCTGGTCCACAGGAGAATATAGAGAAAGATGGTCGTGCACATACACCTCTCATAAAGATGTACATATTCATTATACTTCTAACTTTGTGCTTTCTTTTCTACTTAGCTGAAAATTCCTGTTTATCAAAGTGTACACTACTGATGCTGTTTGTTGTATTGGGAGCACATAGCAATAAAACTGTTAACAAAATATATATTTGGCTCTCTCTAGATTTTATCATTAGATTCATTACAAATAATGGAAACTTGTTCTTTCGTCCTGCATAGTGAAATGGCATTGAGTTCATTTGCTACTTGAACCTACTCTGTAGACACTTCATCCTTTTTTTACCTCATAGTATATCATAATTTCACTTTTAAAAAAAAGTAAAAAATAAGAGGATGCAATAAGTGGTTTTCTGCTTAAGTCAGTCTAGTAGAACTACAGATAAGAAAAGAGATGGTGATAATGTTAATACCTATGAGAAGAAAAGACAGGGGCTTCAACTTTTAAAAATATTCAACAGCTTTATTTTTTTTAAAGAAGCTTTAGATTACATAAATGTTACATCAAAAAATATAGGGAATTTCCATACACCCCACTCCTTCCCCCCGTCCACTTCCCCCCATTAGCAACATCTTTCATTAGTGTGGTACATTTATTACAATTGATGAGAACATATTGAAGCATTGCTACTAACCATGGACTATAGTTTACATTATAGTTCACACTTCGTACTGCACAATTTTATAGGTTTTGACAAAACGTATAATGGCTTGTATCCATCATTGCAATATCATGCAGAACAATTCCAATGTCCCCAAAATGCCCCATGTTCCACCTGTTCTTCCCTCCCCCTTCCCTCAGAACCTCTGGTGGCCAATGCCTTTATCTCAATGATACAAGTTCTTCCATTGCTAGAATAATAATAAGTCTTCTTTAGTCCATAGTTGCATTCCCCCTTTATGTTTGTTCAGTCCTCAATCTTGAGGATTTGGGGATGGTGATGTGCACTATGTTTCTGATTGTGAGGGGGCTTAGAATCCACGGGGCAGATGGGTAGAACTGTCTTGCTTGCAGTTGTAGATACTGTCTGTTTTTTGGGGATGGGCGTTGTCCATCATCATCCTTTATTTAGTTGTCCTGGATGAGTCCAATGACCTGGAGAGTAGGTGTTGCAACTCTGCTGAGATTCGGGACTCAACTGGCATATGAACGGACCAAAGATTTAAGTCTCTGGGACATATATTTCACGAATATAGTGCTAATTATAGGTTTAAATAAAAGGGGCAGAAAAGCCATGTGTAGGGAAATTATAAATGAGTCCAACTTTGTTACATTGGGGAGCATATATTCCAAAGTAAGAACCGCTGACAGTGTGCCAAATTCCTGAGATTGTCTGCCCTGTTTATGGCGTCTAGATGTCTCAAGAGCCTGCAGGAGCCCTGCTATTTGAGGCACTGTTTACTGTGGCAGTCAATGAGGTCCTGTGATGGGGGCTTCTTCTTTTAAAATGTGTAATCCCAGAGTGATTGTTATAAAACACCTTCCCACCAGATTTGAACCCTGATGCCCTGAGGATTGGTATGAACATATCACTTGTGACTCAGTTTTGTGCAGGAAGAATGGAACACCCCAATGGAGGACCTTTCATTATGTAATAATAAAACTAAGGAAATAATTATTAATTGCATATTTCCACAAAGATGGCCAATGGTACAATATGGCTCCAAATTATTGGCAAATCAATGTTTTTCTCATTTATTTACATTAATCTTTTTCATAAAAATAATAACAAAAGTCATTCCTATATACCTATCAAATTTAATGAAGCTAGTTAAATATAAGATATAAAAGAAATAGTTATTTGAAAAATGATGAAAACATGGATAAACCAAAGAAGACATCACTTGTTAAAGAAGTATTAAAGAAAAAGGAACATTAAAGTAAAACTGCTTAAAATACAGCAAACATCATAAAAACCACCCTAGGGTACACAGGTGTTACCAATACAGCAATAAATATAAGATTCATTTTTGGCCCAAACATTTTTGGATAATTCACTTAGGACCAGAGATAAAATTTAAAATAAACTACATTGAATTTGACACATTAAAAAATCTAAAACCACATTGCTATAAATGTCACATAAGTCTGTAAAATCATCACAGAGTTTACCAAAGTATCACCCTAATTTTCCCAGAATTCTGATAAATGGATGCATAAAAAGTTTGTCACCTACGTTTTGTCAGCCCTAGTGTAACTGTATTAAAACCAGTGGCTGAAAATGATGCTCTTTTACAGCCAATTCATAGCCTCAAATAAGTTGTCGATTTGATCAATTAGCTTTTAACCATTTTCTCTTTAACAATTCACCTAAGACTAAGTAGTGTTTTTCTTATTTTTTCAGTCTACCAAAAATCCAAAAATAATTTGATACCAGGGATGAGAATGATTTTTTACAGACAAATGCTATTCCTCTATATCAAGAATTACTATCCTGTCCTTCAAGATCACTCCAAAAGTTTAAACCAAAGTAACAAGACTCTTCCACTCTCTACTATTAAATAAGCAAGTAATGCTAAAATTTATAAATACATCTATATAAAGAACAGTTGTTTTCAGATTGGCTGTTAGGAGACTAACATGGAGAGACTCTCACTCGCAGTTCAAGGGTGGAGACAAAATTCTTCATGGTGACAGATAAAGTGCAATAGCTCTGCTTTCTCTTCCTATGACAAAGAGATAAGAGTTTTAAACTTCAGAAGAAGCTATAGTTGCCCCGGTTCAGTGTGTAAGCTCTAAAGTCAAACTGCTGGTTTAAACCTGGTTCTACAATCATGACTTGAGTGAGTTACTTAATGTGACTAAGGCTCAGCTTCTTTATCTACAAAGTGAGGATGATAATTGAACATATTTCATGGAGCTTTTTAAGGGTAAAACTATATGATCCAGGAAAAGCAATGAACATGGGCCTTATAGGTATTAAGTGTTTGATAAAGGCTTGAAGTTATTAATTTCTCGAGAGAGTCTTTTTTCTTTTTATGGATCATCAGCAGACCTCAAAAGAGTCAATTTAGTTATATGAACTCAAGGTCACAATTTCCACAAAGTCCCATCTACCCAAAAGTGTCCTGCATGTCCAAGGACAGTAGAGTTGTATAAACTGTGCATATAATGTAATGTAGCAATTATCCTTTCATAATAGGCGCAACCTGGAAAACTAAGGATCACGAGAACTGCCTTTTCTATGGTGGTATTATGTGCCAAAAGACTTTCTGCCTTCAAATCATTAGTGGATGACATACTTGCTCTTGGGCTCAGGGAAGTAACTCCAGCTATTACATGCCAAGGGAAAAAGAACTCACATCTGACCTTTAATTATAATGGAACTGTACTTTTTTCCATTGGACAAATTTTTTATTCTGATGCATTCTTCATTAGTAGCTAGAACTCTGCTTTGCCGATTATACAAACTTAGTAACTACCTACTACATTCTGCATGGATTTTGCTGTAGAAATAAATCTCCTAATGAGTTACCACTGTGAAGTCCCTTTGCTTTTCAGCCTTTTTCTCTTTGTTACTCTATTTGCTAGGATCAGGAACTACCCAATGTTGATATAGAAAACACCTTCAGGTATTATCTAGTCTAGCATTCTTCATTTTGCAGGGATAGGGCTAACATGTCATTTCTGAGTTGAATAGAACTGAGATTGGAACTCACGTGTTTCAACTCTCATTTCAGTTCTTTTTTCATGGAGAGCTTGCTTCTACTCTACAAATAAGGGACATAAGTGAAAAGGGAGGTCCAGCGTCCCTAGATCAGTAAGTATCTAGGTGATTGCCCTAAAGAAGTGAATGGAAAGAGAAATTCTGATGATCTAATTAGTTAAGTACCTCCCACCTCCAAACGAGCCTTTTGCAACCCACCACTACTCAGGAATGCTTCCAGCTATATGCAAAGGACCTCTTTATTTGTGTTTATTGGCTAATGAGATAACACATTTCTCTAACCTTTCCCGAAGATCTGTCTAGATGGAGATTTGATCTTCTGGTTTCTTTGTTGATTTTCTCAAGTCTTATTTTTACACCTCAGGTGTTGCATGGTGCATAAAGATGGTAACATAGACTCTGACCGATTGCTTTAATATCTGTTATAGTCTCAACATGGAACTCAAGTTCTCAGAAGAGCTCTGTGTCCATCTGCCTTTATTTTGGATTTTCATGGTTGTGAAAAATGCCCTTGAAAGATGAGGATGTGCTGCACAGTTTCTTTAACCACATAGCCAGTTCAATGATTTCCCAGACTCATTTTTGCAAATGCTTTCTAGATATTTCCACTTGGACAACTAAGATAAATTTCTAACCTAACAAGTCCAAAATTGAACACCTTTTCTTCCCTATTTATTGCCCCTCAATCTTCTTATCCAGAAATTTCATCATTTCAGTGTCTTGGGCCCCAAATCACAGAGTCATCCATGACTCCTTGTATTAATCTTCAATTGCTAGTCTAAACTACCACAAATTTAGTGGTTTAAACAATACAAATATAGTATCTTAAAGTTCTATAGGTCAGAAGTCTGACACAGGTCACCAGACAAAAATCAAGGTGCTGAGAGGACTGCATTCCTTTCTGATGGCTGTTTCCTTGCCTTTTCCAGCTTTAGAGGCCACATTCCTTGGCTTGTGATCCCCTTCCTCAGTCTTCAAAGCAAGCAATACCAAGTCAGTACTTTTCATGTTGCAATTCTGTGTCCCTTCTGTCATCCCACTTCTCTCATCACAGTGGGAAAATGTTCTCTGCGTTAAAGAACTCATGGGATCAGATTGCACTGCCTTGATAATTCAGGATAATTTCCTATAGTAGACAGCTGATGAGCAACATTAATTCCATCTACAACCTTAATTCTCTTTGGCTGTGTAACATAACATAACTTATGCACAGGTTCCGGGGATTAAGACATGGACCTCTTCAGGGGGCCATTATTCTGACTACTGCACTCCTCTCTTTCTCTCACCCCTCATCCAAGTCTTCAAGAAATTCTGCTGTCTCTAATCTCTCTCTCTCTCCTCTCTATTTCTATCCCCACCTCTCTCTCTCATCTATTATCTATCTATCATCTACACACATATATATGTACATAAACATATGTAACCTGACCACTTTTCACCATCTCCATTCCTACCACTCAGGTCAAAGTCACAATCATCTCTACATTATTGCAATAGTTTCTGAACTGTTCTCCCTCTTCCTACCCTTGCCCCACTATGGTCTTTTCACATCAAAGCAGTTCCTCATTTTACTCAGAATTCTTACATTATCTTTTGAGGCCCTACCTGACTGGAACCCCTATGCATTCATCCCCTACTCTTTACCTCTCTGACTTCATTTCCTACTACTCTCTCTTGCTCATGAAGCTCCAGCTATAGTGGCCTCCTTTCTAGTTTTCAAACTTTCCAGGTATACGCCTGCCTTAGAGTTTTTGCATTGTCTGTACCCTCTGCCAGGAATGTGTTCCTTGGTTTGTAAATGCATCTCTGTCTCCATCACATGGTGATATCTGTCTCCTTCTCTGGCTTCCACTTCTGGCTTCTAATTCCATGTCCAATTTCTTTTGTTTATAAGGACTTCAGTCATATTGGATTCAGTTTGGCTACACCTTAACTAATAATATCTTCAAAGGCCCTATATACTTTTGGGTTTACATTTACAACACCAGGGCTTAAAACTTGAGCATATCTTTTGTGAGAGATATGGTTGCTGATGTCTGCATTAAGCTTTCCAATTTCTTTGTCATGCTTTATAACTCTTTCACTCTACTTGATAGGATCACACAAGACTTCATTTCTCAAGGCATAAGGCATTGGATCTCTGGAGTATGTGCTTGATATTTGTCCAGATCAACACTGCCCAAAGCATGTTCTATGGAACCCTTTAATGCTCAACCCCATGTGTGTAGCTTTCCTTCACCTTCTCATTCTATACAAAACCTCTTTCTCCACTGGAGATGGTGCTTCTTATATAGCTCTCTCAGGTGGTGGTGGTTTTTTATTTTCTTCCACACTCCTTCATTTCACAGGGACTTAAGGTGGATATATATTTTCAGGGTTCTCATTGCAGCTTCCAGTCTTTGCTGGCATCCTCCACTACAAAATTCCCAGCTTTGAATGCATACCATTCACCCCTTGTTGTAGTCATCTTCCCCATATTCCCAGTACACTGCTCCCAATTCTTAGAGCAAATGGTTCACGCTCACTTTCTCCAACACTACTGTCATAATTCTTGGATTAATATCCTCATTGATGATTCTTCCAATATCTTGGTCTCTCAGTTCCTAGACATTTTCTACTCCAAATAATCTCAGCCTGCATCTTATTTCAGCCATTTATGCTCATGGTCACATCACTGACCTTGCTGTTACCAATAGGCAGCCTTTCTATAACCTCTATTGCAAACACCCCACTCTCTGACTACCACCTCTTCTTTCTAGCTCACACCTTCAGACAACCAATTCTAGTACCAAGAGTCCCATATTAATTCTGCCACCTCTTTAATGTCCCTGAGTCCCTATCCTCTCTTTTCTCCTTATTCATAAATTCCTTGGTCAAGTATAATAATCCCCAGGGGCAGTTCCAGGGACCTGAGGCTTATATAATTTTGTTAACTTCCTTTAGGGAAAATAATGCAAAATCGTGAATGCAAGTTTATTTTCAGGGGTTTGAATGGGACCCATGTAAATGGGAGTCCTGAAGGTTAAGCTTCATTAATTAGCTCTGACATAAATCCACTCTTATGATTACTATTGCAAAGTCCCCACTCCCTTGTTCTCTCGTCATCATAGTGGCCTGGCAAAACCACCACCTTGGCTAAATTCAACTTTTTTACTTCCCCAGAATGCTGAACACAGCTTGCAAAAAAACCACAACAATACTGACCCTCTTTAATTTATATTCATAATCACTTACCTCAAGTGGGTCCTTAATACATGTAGAAATTATTACTACTAGCATTACTTTACTAGCTTGCTCTCTTTCCCAATATCTTAGTTAAATATTTTGCTAGTGTTGGAGAAATCACATTTTGGAAAATGCTGGACTAGTTATAGAGACAAGGTACAAATGTTGGAGGTGGTGGCTCTGTGAAGTTTTCAGACATTTTCTCTTCTCTTCTACTAGAACTCCCTGCTCACCACCTAATCTGATTTTCTTTTTGTGACAATTTCTGACTTAAAAAAACACACAACTATCTGTTGTTTTTGAAAGTGCATTAGAAAAAGATGGAGAGAGGAAGGATGATGTTAGTTGATGACCGTGCCTCATGGATTCTTGACCATACAAAAGTCATCAAACAAAGACCCACATCTTCCCACTACAAACCATCCTACACAAGCACCCATTTATTCTTCCTTCCTAATATAACACAGCAAGTGTCCCTCTTACCACTTGTGATCTGGATCACATTCACTCCCACCTTCTTTAGAGTTTTCTTTTATTTCTCTCTCTCTCGCTCGCTCGCTCTCTCTCCTCTCTCTATGTGTGTGTGTGTGCATGCGTGCACGCACATGCACATTATTAGTCTTTCCCTATTATCACTACTATTGGTGTGGAACCATGCTCTAGTATATTTCATATTAAAAGAAAATTACCTGATTCCACTTGCTCAGCCCCTTCCCCATAGCTTTATTTATTTGTTCTCCATTGTAGCTAAACTTCTCAAAAGAATTGCTTGCACATGTTGTTTCCACTTCCTCACTGACCATCACTCTTTTATTTATGTACTTCAGCTTCCTCTTCCACCACTCTTCTGATATTGATCATATCAAAGATTCCCCAATGACCTCCATATTGATGAATCCAATGAACATTTAGTTTTCCTCATATTATACATCTTCTCAACAGCATTGTTAACATACTTCATTACTGTTTCTTTGAATTATTCCTCTCTTGGCCTCTATGATTCCACTCTCATGGTTCTTTTCTTTTCTCAGGGATTGATCTTTCTCTCTTTCATTTGCTGTTTTTTTCTTTTCTTTTATGGATGCTGATGTTCTTCAGGCCTAAGTCCTAGGGTCTATTCTCATCTCCTTCTATATTCTCTTCTCAGTGAGCTTCATTCTTATGATTTTAGGGATCATGTATAGTCAAGATGACTTTCCAATTTTTACCTCCAACTTAGATCATTCCTCTGAGATCCAGGCTTACACATCTACAGCTACTGATCTGATATCTCCACTTGGATGTCTTATAAGCAGCTCAAACTTAAAACGAAAAACAGATTTCTTGATTTTCTCCAAACCTTTCCTGCCCAACCAATCTCCCACCTGGCCCATGGTTCTCTATATTTTTGTAAATGGTAATCACTTTCACTCAGTTACTTAAGCCAGAAACTTAGAAGTCACCTCAGAGTTTTCCCTTACGTTCACTCCCATGCTCATGGATGTCCAGTTCATCAAAAAACAAACCAAAAAACCCTACAAAATCTCAAATGCACATTCTTAACTCTACATCCACTGCCACAATTTTAGTCAAATCCACCATCAACTCTCAAATATGATCCATAGCAAAATAATTCTTTCAAACTTGCCCCTGTTTAAACCCGTTAATGATTTTTCCAGTATGCTCAGAATAAAATCCAAACTCCTTTTCTGGCTTCTGTGATCTGATTGCTCACTATTTATTCCACCTAATTTTACTACACTTCTCCATCACATCCTCTCCTATAGTTACAATGGTCATCTTTTAAATCCTCAAGTGCTATTTGCTTTCCCACCATCTTGTGTTTTTGCTTTTCCTGTCCCCATTGCCTGACATGTCCAACATACACCCACCTACTCTGACTGTTGTAAGAAGAGACAGCAATTCATTGTTTCTAGGTAAGACTGAGATCAGGAAACAGCCTCAGAGAGGAACTAATGCTTCATCTTTTGAGCAGAATTTAAAGGAATTTGAAAGGATTTTAAAGGAAGAAAATATTTTACAAAGTAAATAACAAGAAAGGTAGAAGGATAAAGGGAAGGTGAATCCAGATAAAGGAAACAGCAGGTAAAAATACATGCTGGAATGAACAAGGTGGCACTTTCTGAGAATTGCAAGTAGTCTCATATTTCTTGAACTTAGTGATTTTAAGGATAATGGCTCCATGTTTCCCAGGCCAATTCTGCATGAAGTACCTGAAACCACCTCTGGATACTGAGAGTATATGGTAAAACAGGATTCCACTGAGGGCTGGTGTGAATTTCTAGCATACTACCATATTCCTTCAGGATCTAGAGGTGGATATGGTTTGCCTTGCAAGTCACCCCGGGGATCCTGGTAATTTTCATCCAATAAATATAAACTTTAAATTGAATTTGTTTGCAGATGGTAAACATGACTGTACTACTCAAAACCCTCTCCTATATATTAGAGGCTTAATGTGTCAAGTTTGTCCCTTAACAAACTCTTATCTTGTTAAGTTTATGTCACTTACCTTTATTAGTAGTTTGAAATGACTTTGACTTCTAAAAAATGTATTATATATCCATAGCAAAACCTACCAACATATGGACACATAATTTCATTTCTAAATTAATAGCTAAGTTAAATTCCCTGCACTTATTTAACACACTGTGTTTTAGTTTCCTTGTTGCTGAAGCAAATGCCATGCAATGGGTTGGCTTAAACAATGGTAATTTATTGGCTCATGGTTTTTTGGCAAGGAAAAGTCCAAATCAAGGCTTCATTAGGGGATATTTTCTTTCCAAAATCTGGCATTCTGGGTGTGGCTGCTGACAATCCTTGGTCTTTGGTTCCTCTGACAAATGGCAAGGCACATGATGGCCTCTCCTGGCTTCTCCCATATCTTTTGGGTTCTGTTGACTTTCAGCTTCTTGCTCCTCATGGCTTTCTCTGTGACCGTCCCTGTAAGACTTTTAGTTATAGGATTAAGACCTATCCTGGACCACACCTTATCTGAAGTAGCCTCATCTAAAATTACTATTTGCAAGGATTCAAACATATAGGAATGGATTAAGTTTAAGAACAGGTTTACCTGGGGTACATAGCTCCAATCCGTCATGCCCTATGAAAACCAACGTGCATGCTCTTTCATTATTGGGAATGGTTAAGACCAGTGTCTGGTGCAAGAAGTTGATAAAACTATGGTTATGTTGTTATACACATACCAGGTTATTCAGTTCAGCTCTGTGCTATAGCCAGGGACAGTTCCCG
>JAQZBX010030306.1:0-26874 GCA_029593785.1 Cabassous unicinctus | reverse complement strand
CCTCACAAGGAGGCCTCAGGACGCGAACCCGGGCCTCCCATATGGTAAACGGGGGCTCTATCCACTGAGCCACACCCGCTTCCCCAGCTACATAAACTTGAGCAAGTTACTTAATTTTTCTAGGCTTCAGTTTCCTTGTCTGTAAAATTGAGAGTGATGATAATAATACCTTCCTCATAGGATTGTTTCAAAGCTAAAATGAGTTATTAGATAGAAGGCACCTGGCATGTTAGCAGATACAGAGAACATGCTAAATAGATGCTAGCTACTCATATTATTTTTAGAAAAAGACGGGCTCCAAGAGGAGATTTGACCAAACCCTGCAACGCTGGATTTCCCTTCAGAGTCTTTTTCTGACATGGGATGGAAGAGAGAAGTAAAAAGTAACTCTAAAGTTTTGGGCCTAAGTAACTGAAGAATGCTTTGTTCTACTTCACTTTGTCTTATTCAATCCTTACAGCATTCCCATTATACAGATGTAAAAACTGAGCTCAGAGAGGTTAAATAACTTGCATAAGATGAGAAGATCTTAGGGAGCAGCCAATCAAAGATTCTACCACCAGTGTGTCTAGTCCCCACTCTCTCATGCCGAGTCCCCCGGTGGATCTGATCCTGGTCTGAAAGAAGGTGAAGACTATGGTTGAGAAGAGGTGAAAGGAAGGACACGCCAGTTGGATGGGGGTCACGGGTATGAGAGGTTGACTCTACGGTCCTTTTGTGCCTTAAAAGTCTAGGACTCCATGAAGGAGATAGTGCTGCACCGGGACAACAAGCAGACAGGCCTGGCTACAGGAAAGGGGCCTCATGCAGACGGAAGCATGAAGTGAACTGGGGGATGCGCTAATGGAGGGGCTGCAACGCCAGCAGACCTAGGAGTCTGGGGGGTACACTGTAGGGCAACTAATGTGTATCTCTGCCGAAAATCCATATTAAATTCTGTTTAAATGTGCTATGTTAAATGACGCTCACTGTAAAGATCCCTAATGTGAGAAATTATATAGCACAAATGATCCGATTTCCTCAACAAATAAATTTCAAGAAAAACAAAAAAGATGACGGGGAGTACCTGAAGATTAAAATGCCAAATGTGCTGTTTTGGCTTTGACTGGATCCTGATTCAAACAAACTAAAACACACACAGACACACATTTAAGAAACAATCTGGGAAAGGGGGGTGCTGACTGGATATTGGATGAACTAGTGAATCCTTCCTTCAAGTACATTAAAGACTGGTAAGCAGATAGAAGAAGGAGGTAAGTCATAGATCTGAACTATTATAACACAAAGGTAAGGAGTCATAAGAGTTCCTGAGGAAAAAAAACACATAAAACACTGGCAGTTCTGAGGAAGGAGTAAACGTCAAAGCAAAGCAGATGATGGCTCACATCGATGGAGCATCTTCTGAGCACAACCTGTGCCAAGCCCTGCCCCGAAGCCTTTTATAAACAGTAGTGGCTTTCAAACTCTGCTTGGCGTGTCCTGGGGGCTCCTTGGAGCTCTGCCCAGGCCACCTTGGTAGCAGAGGTCCCCACTGCACAGCGGGACACCTGATCTAACCAGAACGGCTCGCCTCCTTGAGTCTCCTTAGAAGTTTTCAGCCAGGGAATGTGTACAACTGAAAAGAAACTTGAAAACCTTGATCTGTGGGTATTCCAGTTATCTCCCCTCAACAAGCTGCCTCCAGCTCTTTCGGATGACAGAGTTTATCGTTGACTTTGCTCAAAGTGGAAGAATGCCTGCTTCTGTAAGCTGAGCTCAGATCCCAGCCAACTGCAGTTCAGCTGAAAACCCTGCACGTAAGCCACTCGAAGCACATAAAATTAAAGTGTTGCACTATCTACTTTGCCTTATTAAAAAGGACACTGGCACAGATAAATTTTATTGCATTAAATCTCTTCATTAAAAAATGGCAGTCATATATCTACATGGTAAATATGATGATTATAAATTGTTTCTACTCTTTATGGGGCCAGTGAGAAAGGTATAATTCAGAGCCAAGAGGTACCACCAGGCGTATGGCTCCTTCTGTAAGAAGGAAGGTCCTGGAATCTTGTCTCCAAATGGAGGAGACCTCCTAAGGAAATTCGAATTTTGGAAACACAAATAGGCCCTTCCAGGTTAGACCTGTGTATCACTGACATGGCAAGGCAGGTGGAAGGTGGTGGAAGGCTGTCACCCTCAAGCCCACCACCACATGAACCCTTACTTCAGAGAACCAGGGCCAAAGCCACCAAACAGCAAGCCGCTCTCTACCATATAGGATCTGCTCCCTTAGCCACCCTTTGCTGGTCTGCTTTCCCATACTCACCCCCAGTGGGTAGCAACCAGGAAACTGAAACAGTGGGAGCCGCCATTTTGTTCAACATGATAAGCTGCACTCTTGGTTAGCACTGATTGGGCCAGGAGTAAGCACCTGACTGAAGCTTGGCCAATCACAGTCTTTTCCCCAGACCCTACCTACTAGCCATGTTGGATCAGTCCAAGGATGGGTAACTGATTCAAATTAGGCCAGTAAAAATTGTTCCCTCAGAATTTGGAAAGGAAACTGAGCAGGCCAGTGTTTTTCTAGAGGATGAGGCTGTAGGATATAAAGCTCTGAAACGCAGTCACTCCATTTCCCACCTTGTTGACTAGAGAGGGGAGGGAAAGCAGGATAAGGGGGGAAAATGAAGCAGAAGCACAGGAAGGAGCAGGGATGGAGACAATGTCCTGGTAGTAGATGAGTCCCAGTCTAAGCACTTTAGGAAACCCAGCTGCATTGCTGTCCTTGAGGGCTGCTCTTGGGCTAGATTTCTGTTTTCAGCTGGCTTTCAAGTAGGGTTTCTCCACTCACAACCAAAAGGGTCCAGAATAACTCACTGCAGTAAAAAAGCCAATTTAGCTTTGATGGACCCATTGCCAAACATTTCTGGCCACTGAACCCTTTTTCATATTCACTAGGTAGTTAGTTAATTAAAGTATTGCCTTTTCTATCACCCTCCCTTAGAATTTCTATGCCCTTCTATGAAATATACTTTGGGAAATGAAATGCTGTCTTAAAGAGTAAACAACTTCCCAAAACACAACCTGGCCAAAAATGAGACATGTCTGTGCAAGTTTATTTCATGGATGGGAATACTGAGAACGACATGCTGTGGGCCGCTACTGGCAGCAGAAGAAGTAGGCAATTTTTAATTATCTGGGAATACAATCACTTTCTTTTACTTAAGGGACCAGATAATGGGAGCAAGATAAAATTCTGTTAGTTGTGAAGAGCTGCGTGAGATAAACGCTTGCCAGTCACTGGAAACGTGGCGAGGGGCTGGGCACATCAATTTGCCTCCCTACCTAAGATCCAAGAGGGAAATTCTGGCAGAACAGGAGCAGCCTGTGAAGGGGATGAAAGAGAATATAGATACCTATCAGCTAGCAAACACTGAGCCTGGAAAAAAATCTCTTTGCTCAAGAATGCGCATATACAGAAAAAAAGAATCCAACACTGGGTCTATAAACATAGTATAACTATAATAATTAACAAACACAAATTTAGAAAATAAACAAAATGTAATAATTAACAAACCTGAAAACCTTTGCCCTAGGTGTGCAGGGGGCATGCTGACCTGAGAAATGGACTGATGCCAGGAAACAGAAGAAAAGTTTAGACTGTACTTGTTTCATGTTCTTAACTTAAAAAAAAAAAAATTTAAGAAAAACTTCAAAAGGTAAGTTTTGAATGATGAAATGAAAAATCAGAAATGTAGGCCCAGATGCAAAAGGAGCTGACCGAGATAAGAAGAGAGTGAATGGAAGCTAAGTAATCAGCAGCAGAATTAAAATCCACGTTGTATGCACCAAAAAACAAAGAGCAACCATGAAAAATATATATATACTGGTGATAGCGATTATTCACTAGGTGAACTGAGTAAGGTTGGATGGGGGGGTGGGGAGGGAGGACAAAGACATGACATTAAGAGAGAAGATGAAACACGCAAAGACTAACAATCCATATCTAATCTTTGGGAGTATAGCTAATCCAAAGACTGCTCCAGAATAAATGAAGGGAAAACAAGAATCAAGGATTTAGTAGGAGACCATTTTCCTGTGTTTGAAAGCAAATCTGAGCATGCAAATCAAAAGAACTCACTGTTTTAAGTAAAGTTAAGAGAAGAGACCAAAGAAGATATATTGTAGGGACATATTTCAATATCAAGATTGGAGAAAAATACTACAAAAATGTAAAATATGATGACAGGTCACTTTAAAAAAAGCTTCTACCAATTCAAACAGAAGAAAATGAAGCAATGTCTGCAGAATGTGGAGGGGGATATCTGTTACCCAAGAATTCTTGGATGAACCCAGATGCTGAAAACTTTAACCAAAGTTATAATCCTGAAACCTAACAGATAAATTGAAAGTAAGGACTCAAGAGCAGAGAAGTTTTAAAAGCAAGCACTGACACTATGAACCAGAGAGTCGTCTAAATAATTGGCGTAAATGGTAACTAAATAAATGCCCAAGCCAACAGGGATCCCTGAAAGTTAGGATATAAATTGTAAAAAATGTCAATATTAAGAAAAACATGTATCTTACAATGTACCCAGATTATATTGACCTGGCCTTAAGCAGGGAAGATAAAAACACATGGTGAATTATTCCCCATTTCAAAAAGAAGAGTAAAATGTCATTGTGCTCTTCCTGCGTTTAATAATGATAGAAAATGCACATGCAAATGTGTTTTTGAAAAACGTAAAGTTCACCACTTATTAAAATTAAATATTGGCTGCATATTGTCTACTGCCAAAGAGAAAATAGAAGCAAAAGTTGTGGCGTGGCTGAGGGCTGCAGAATTCTGTTCTCGGTAGGCTGGTGGCAGTGGATGATGGGGGCACAAAGGCAGGCCTGGGAAGTGGCAGCTGAACCAGGAGGATCACGCCCCCAAGATCCCAAGAATGTGGAGCTGGAGGCAGGGACCAGGAGGCACAGGTGGAGTCAGTTTCCCCCATTAGGACCATACCCCCAGCCAGCTCAGCCCGTTGTGCAACACAGCTTCAGGACAGGGTTGCTCCAGCTGCTGGCTCATTTGCTCACCCACCAGCCCACTGGCAAGCCTGGCACCCCCCTCACTCCTCTGTGTTGACAACAGTAAGGCCTTTGCTCAGTCATCTGGGAGCATTCATTTCCTGGCCCTTCCAGAACAGGAGACTGCTGTGAGCCTGATAGCTGAACTAGGAAGGCTTAGGCTCAGTTACACAGCTGGTATGACCCAGTGCAGTATTCAAACCTAGATGTGTCTGTGGAAAACTTGTACCAGTGTCCCTTTAACTATATCTTGGCACATGGTATGTAAGTCCATGAAACAATATGAAGAGGAATAAATAGACTCTTAAGGAAATTGGCCCACAGAAAGGACAGCCTTGGACAATCCACCTGTATTAGTCAGCCAAAGGGGTGCTGATGCAAAATACCAGAAATCTATTGGTCTTTATAAAGGGTATTTATTTGGGGTAGAAGCTTACAGTTACCAGGCCATAAAGCGTAATTTTCTTCCCTCACCAAAGTGCATTGCCATGTGTTGGAGCAAGACAGCTGCCGAGGTTTGCCAGGGTTCAGGCTACTTGGGCTCCTCTCTTCCCGGGGCTTGCCTCTCTCTGGACTCAGGCTTGCTTTGTGCCACAAGGCCAGCTGTAGACTATCAGGCAAATGGCTTGCTTCTCTTCCCAGGGCCTTCTCTCTTTCCTCACAACCAAGCTCCTCTGTACACTACTTCCTGGGGCTCCAGCCCAAGACTCTGCATCACAACTCCAACTCAAAACTGCTCCAACACTGTCCTTTGCCATGCATTTGATATTTGATTCCCGCCCCACCAAGGGGTGGGGCTCAATGCCCTATTGACATGGCCCAGTTAATGCCCTAACCATAACTTAATCACGCCCAGATTAGCAGACCAGTTTGCAAGCATAATCCAATATCTCTTTTTGGAATTCATAATTACATCAAACTACCAAACTGCTATACCACCCATCATCCTAGCTCCAGTTCAATGGCTCATATTAGAGTAACATGTAGACAATGATGACGCAGGAGTGTGTGAGATGGTTCTCGCTGGTCATGATGTTGACCTAGAGAACAGTCATCCCGATGGGTGGGTCAGAAAGTCAGGGAAGCAAAGGTGAGACTGAGGGTTATGTATATACCAAAGATTAGAACAACTCCGAAAAGAGAGACAGAAACAGATCAAATGCAAAAATATTTGATGGAAAGAGAGAAATTCTAAGCCATCAGCCTAGGAATTAAAATCACTGCTTGAAAAAAAGTCCTTCAAAGAAAGGCCTCCAAGTTCTGGAAAGCAGTCAACAGTAAGTGTCCTCCTGGAGCAGGGCTTTCTACAGCTGCGTAACCCCTTTATTGAGAATTCCAGATGGCAAGGGTCAAGGAGGTACAACCACAACCAACAAGACCAACATCTACCCCCACTCCCACACTTAACCCTGGACAGACAGACTGCTGCCAATGACCAGCTCCAGGTGGAGGGCCTTATCAGGCTTATCTTTTGGCAGCACAGGAGCTGAAGGTCAGTGACAATGTAGTGCTTACTGCCTGTATATGGCTGAGGATATTGGGGAAATCAACAAGAAGCCCATTACCTGGATTCTAACTCACCCATTCATAAGTTTGGATTCAGGACATTGGCCCTGGTTGAAAAATTGTTCATCTCCTGGTGTAACTCACCCATTCATAAGTTTGGATTCAAGACATTGGCCCTGGTTGAAAAATTGTTCATCTCCTGGTCTGACATCCAAAGAATTGCTCTTTGTTCAAGTAAGTGCTGCTTATGGACTCTCCCTTATTCAGGAGGACAATTCAGAGGCCCCCATGAAGGAAAGCTTGCTAAAGACAGTGACAGGAAGGGAAGGATCCTAGAAATTTCCACGCCTGGAGAAGCAGAGCAAGCAACATTGTAATGGACCTGGAGAGCAACTTAGAGAGCCGGAACTCATGGAAATTCTGCCTGGTCCGTGAGAACAGTTCAAGGGCATGTGAGTTTTTAAGGAGGATTTGCAAACTGACATAGCTACAGTACTAGATATGCTCAGCAGCCACCAAACAAGTCATTCAAAACCAGTGTGATCCACAGACAATGATTTACAACTGACACACAGGTGTCCCTGGAGACCAGGTAGAGACAGACCCTGTGATGAACCAGAAAGCCACACTAAGTTTTGGATTAGGACAGAAACCCATCTCAATCGATTCTGATCTGCTCTGTGACAGGCGGGGGAAAAAAGAACCAGACACACAGTATTTTAACTCACGAATCAAAGCAATCACGACTGCAAACACCTCTACTTTGAATCTGATGCAACGAAATTGTGTTCAAGGTTTACTGCATCCTGGGATCCTGAGCAAGCAACTGCCCGGCCTGACTCTTTTGCTCAGAAACAGAAAACTGAACAGATGTGCATGATTTAGCTTCCAGAAGGGGAAGAAATCAGGGCAGCAATGACACTGGCCTCCAGCCTAAATCTGTTACTATAGCTCAGATCCTGCTGGGAGGCTCTAGAACCCATCCTGCGCCCTACAGTCCTGCAGAGAGAGGCAGCCTCCTGCTCAGGGGCGCAGAGCTGGTGGGCTCTTAGGGGATTTGTGAGGGGGGCACCCCCTATGATGGGGCTGGGGACATTTGCACAGGACCAAAGCCTGAGTGTCAATGGCTTCATTGCCAGTGCTCAGGGGCCAGACCACCACGCAGGGGACCCATGTGCTGCCCAGCCATCTTCACTGCCTGATGACCCTGCCCCAGGACGCACGTGGCCACACCTGGGCATTTCCTTGCAACTTGATCACATTTCTTAAAGCAAAGAGCAATGATGCACATTTCCTTTTTTTCCCCTTTTAATAAACTGGTATACTCTTTAAAAATCACACCAAGAAGCAGATGTGGCTCAAGCAGTTGAGCGCCCACCTCCCACATGGGAGGTCCTGGGTTCAGTTCCCAGTGCCTTCTAAAGAAGACATACAAACAATGAGCAGACATTGAGCAAAAACAACAAGCAGACAATAAGCAAAAACAATGAGCAGGCAACTAACAAAAACAACGAGCAGACGAGAAAAAACAAGCAGACAACGAGCAGACAACAAGCAAACACAACAAGCAGACAATGAGCAAAAAAACAACGAGCAAGACAACAAGCAAAAACAAATGAGCAGGGAGAAGATATGGCTCAAGCAGTTGAGTGCCCCCCTCCCAAATGGGAGGTCCTGGGTTCAGTTCCTGGTGCAACAATGAGTAAAAACAATGAGCAAACAGTCAAGGGAGCCATCTGGGCAGGGGGAGGGGGATCATGCCAAAGAAAATATGGTTCATAAGGCAAAATAATGAAATGTGAATGACAGTATGCACTAAATTATATAAAGTAAAACCAAACATATTAGTTATAACAATAAACAAAAATGGGTTAAATTGTCCATTTTTAAAAATACAGATCCAATTTAATTAGCACTATGTTGAGGGACCCCAAATGCTTAAAGTCTACCTTCTCTCTCCAGATTATATTCTAGAATACATATTTCTAAATTATATAAATGTTCATAATTATTTTTATTGTTTACTTATTTTTACTGTTAGCATATATCAGAGATACAGATGCATATGTAAAAATACATGATAGGCATTTTTTAAAGAAAAAAATCTCACAAACTCCCAGGTAACCACAACCATATGAAAAATATACATTGCCAGTATTTATTAATAAACAATTTATACATGTTCAGATATCAAAAATAAAAAGGGGTGGGAAGCAGATGTAGCTCAAGTGGTTGAGCTCCTGCCTACCACATGGGAGGTCCCAGTTCGGTTCCCAGTGCCTCCTGGAGAAGATGAGCGAGGCAGCAAGCTGGCACGATGGGCTGGCATGGCAAGCTGATGCAACAAGATGATGCAGTGAGATGATGCAACCAAGAGACAGCAAGGAAACACAATGA
This sequence comes from Cabassous unicinctus, assembly GCA_029593785.1. Taxonomy (NCBI): domain Eukaryota; kingdom Metazoa; phylum Chordata; class Mammalia; order Cingulata; family Chlamyphoridae; genus Cabassous; species Cabassous unicinctus. The sequence goes on along the minus strand of JAQZBX010030306.1, from coordinate 17,913 downwards.
GAGACACAACAAAACGGGGAGCAGAGGTGGCTCAGGCAATTAGATACCTCTCTTCCACATGGGAGGCCCCAGGTTCAGTTCCCGGTGGCTCCTAAAAAGAAGATGGGCAGACAGCGAGTGCAAAACAATGAGAGGGGGAGAAATAAGTAAATAACAATAGTAAATAAATCTTTTTAAAAAAATAAATAAGAAGGGACAACTTGTAAGCAACATATACAAAGCATTTTAATCATCAACCATCCTATGGCTGCTGAAGTTTTCCTAGTCTCCAACCACTAGCTGGAAGGTAAGTGGTTTCACATCCCAGGTTTTCAACATCATGCCACTCTAGTTACCAGGCTCTTTTCCCTGAAGATTGGAAATTAGAAAGAATTTTCTAATTTAGTCACTCTACCCATTCATGCCTAGGGGTAAAACAATCAAGCAGCTTAGTGAGGGTGGAGAGAAACAGTGGTATCTCTTCTTCTCCAAATTTTGGTTGAGTCGATAGTACCAAACTGATCTGTCCTTTGTTGATCTGTCAGCTTCCAGTCTCCCAGCGTGCAAGCTTAGCACAAGGCTCTTAAGCTACATGTTAACCTATCTGTATGAATCTATTAAAATTGAAGGTTTCCTGGGTCTGGGGAAAGTATACCTCATTTTGATTGAGCTTCATAAGAAAAATAGATTCATAAATATTTCAGTTGAAAGGCTGAAAAATGAAAGAATTAAGGGGACAAATGGTTGTTGTCCTTGGAACGCAGTGTTGTCAGTGGGATTCCTGGCATCAGAAAGTGAGAAAATGTAGACAAAACACCATGCGGTGTGCAAACATACTTGTCAAATTCACAGAGCCAGATAAAGCTACTCCTGCAGTTTATCTGCCCCAAGCGGATTGGATGCTAGCAGAGATTTGGAGCGTTTGTTGAGTTTACAATTTTCATTGTTAAATTTGATAAAAAGGAGAACCATGGGGAAAATAAAGTGAAGAAAGAGGAGGGCAGAGCTGAAAAGGAGCTCAGAGATTAGGTCAACCTTCCCATTTGACAGATGAGAATGAAACCTAAATAACTAACACAGTTCACCTAAAGTCCTTTAAAAAAAAAAAAAAAACTCCCATGGATCTTATTAATAACAGACTTGGGGAAAGGGAAACAGGGAAATGACCAAAGTCAAATCTCATGAGTTCTCTCTCCCCATGTGCATTGTGGACCACAGTGGTCAGGAGTGAGCTAGAGATGGGGCATGGTGTCTTCCAAAACATATCTCCCCCATCACCTGCCACTGATCTAGTCTCTTATCAGTTTTAAACTTTCGTTCTAGTCATTATTGCTGCATGACAACCCACCCCAGAACTTAGAAGTTTAAAATAGCAACCATTTCTTCTGCTCACGGCCCTGAGATTTGGGCAGGACTCAGCCGGGATGGCTCATCTCCATGGCTCAGCCAGGGACTCTCAAGGCTCATTCGCTCCATGCCTGGCGGTTGATGGGCTGCTGGCTGGGACCTCAGCTGGGGCTGCTGTCCTGTGCTTGTTTCCTGGCTGCTTGGTGTAACTGACCAGGAGGGTACTGTATCACTTTTTTTTTCTTAGAGATTTATTTATTTATTCCGCCCCCCATCCCCCTCCCCATTGTTTTGCACTCGCTGTCTGCTGTGTGTTCTTCTGTGTCTGCTTGTCTTCTCTTTAGGTGGTACCAGGAACTGATCCTGGGACCCTCCAGAGTGGGAGAGAGGCTGCTCAATCTCTTGCGCCACCTCAGCTCCCTGGTCTGCTGCATCTCTCATTGTCTCTCCTCTGTGTCTCTTTTTGTTGCATCATCTTGCTGTGCCAGCTCTCTGCGTGGGCCAGCTCACCATGCAGGCCAGCTTGCCTTTCACCAGGAGATCCCGGGAATCAAACCCTGAACCTCCCATATGGTAGACAGAGCCCAGTCGCTTGAGCCACATCCACTTCCCTGTATCACTTTCTATGACAACATCAGAAGTCAGGTAGTGGCACGTCTTCCACAGTCACAGGTCACCCAGAGTCAAGTGGGGAGTGGGAGTACAGACCCCACCCCTCAAAGAGAGGAGTGTCAGTGGTACACTGCTACAAGCACTTGTGGGACGGGAGATCTTACTGAGGCCACCTTGGAACATATAATTTACCACCACGTGAGACAGGGATACTCACCTGAAGGTTGCATGGGAAGAGGAGCCTACCCTTTTTTTAGGCTACTTTGGAATATCAAATCCAGGGCTGGAGGAGATAGAGTTTGAAAGAACATAATCAATGTTAAGATATAATTTCATATTTGGAAAACACAAAAATATTTTCACAAGACAGACTTCAGTAAATGAAATTTAATAAGTTTTTCTTGACTGGCAGGAATATACAGACAATATTATTTTAATTCTCACCCAGACTGTAGGAGGAAAGCCCCTTAAGGAGACATATTGTTTTAGTTCCTAACTGCTAAAACACATATCATACAATGGGTTGGCTTAAACAATGGGAAGTTGTTGGCTCACGGTTTTGAGGCTAGAAGTCCAAAATGGAGGCATCAGCAAGACTGTAGCATTCAGGAACTGGCTGCTGGAGATCCCTGGTCCTTGGCTTTTCCATCACATGGCAATGCAAATAGTGGCGTCTTCTCCTTTCTTTTCTGAATTCCGCTGACATCTGGCTTCTGGCTGTTCCCCGTGACCTCCTTCTCCGTCTGACTTTCACTCTGCTTATGAAAGACCCCAGGAATCTGGATTAAAGCCCACCTGATTCCATGAGGCCACACCTGAACTGAAGCCACATCTTGAAGAGAGGCTCTTTACCACAGGTCCACACCCACCAGAATGCAGATCAAAACCAAGAACGTGTCCAAACTGGGGTACACGATTCAGCCCACCACACACATCAGAATGGGAGATCTGAGAGTTTTTAAGGTTGAAAACAGAGAGCATGGGCTTTAAAAACTGAAATTTACTGGTTAAAGACTTTGTCTTGCAATAAAACTTTAATCTCCCGGGAAGACTAGTGCATTTAACCTGATCAGTTACACGCTCTTCAGTAATAATGAATTTGTCACATCCTTTTATAAAATGAGACTTAAGTGACTGTTACAAGACACGTCCAGACTCTGAATTTGTGGGTAGGAGAGACAGTGCTGAAAAGAGAAATTGGAATAATAACAAATAAATTAACTCCCTCATCATTTTTCTCGGGGCCAGTTCTGCCTGCAAAGGTTATTGTCCCAAGTTGGGCCTGTGCAGCTGCTTCTTGTGCTAGTAACTGATCCTTCCAGAATGTTCTGAGAATCAGAGTCAGAGACCAGCAAAGCTGGAGGGGCTTTTTTAGATGATACAGGAATTGTGACAGTGACACACATGCCACAATGTCCACTTCAGGGTCACGGCAGACATCACGAACTGATCGATGCACTCCTCCTGCTGAGCCCAGGCAGCCTTAGGACCTGTCTCAACAGCCCTCCTGTCAGCCAGCCTCTAGTGTGTCTGATTTAGTGCAGCAGTTCTCATAACACAATATGTAAGTGGGAAAGGGAGGGGTCTTTTAACAGCCTTTGCAAATCATTGTGGATATTCTTAATACTACCTCGAATGCAACCAGTGATAGATTTTTGCAATGTGGAATCTGAAACCATATTATTGACCTTTTCATACTTTGTCTGCCTTGCACTTCGAATAGATCCTTTACCAGAGTATGACTTTCTAACGCCATGCATTGGTCATTTGGAATATGCTGGCTCCCTGAATTATGCAGATCTTCCAAATGCTGACACACTTCGTTATACGATGTCAAAAAATAGGATTCATTAATATCACCACCAATCTCATCGGAAAAGTCTTCAAGTACTGGCAAGCGGTCAAGTTCGTGGTGGCGGATACAAGTTTTCCAAAATTCTCATACTCACTTAAAAGCTTAAATTTTCTCATTGGTAACAAAACAACTGTGAGCTGTTTTACTTGAAGTGGCAGGCTCACTTTGTGCATTTCCAAGAAAATGTGTGCCATAGCTTGTCTGTCAGTTGCTCTTTCAAGAGAAAATGATGCTCCATGAAAAAAGCTGCGAGTTCCGCTTACAATGCGAACAATGACTCAAGTACCTTTCCTCCAGACAACCTTCTACTTGAGTATATGGGCCTCCCATTTCACCACACAGAATAGTGGAAAGATATGTACTCAAGGGGCAAGATTTCATAAAGTCACTACTTTTCACTGCTTCATCAAGGGCATTCTTAAGTGAAACTGACTTTGTTTTTTAACCATGAGGACAAGATGGCAAATAAATGCAACTAGACCTATCCAGGTTGATGCCACTGCTAAGGCACCATTTCTTTGGCACCTTCAGTGCAATTGTCAACACAACAAAAATGGCAAATAACATCTTAGTATAATTGTGAAATAGTTTTGACCTCATAGACCTCCTGAGAGCATCTCAGGGAACTTCAGGGTTCCATGGACCACACTTTAGGACCTGGCTGATCTAGCACATCCTTTCAACTGGGGCCAAGAGAGAAGGAATAACTGACTCTTAGCTCCAGCATTTTCTTGCTGTGTCCCCCAAGTTGGATTCCCCAGGAAGCAGACTCTGAGATGGAGCTCAGTGTACAGGATATTTTTCAGGGATGCTCTCCCTTCCACACCTGAGAAGGGTGAGGAAGGAAGCAACGGTGGCTGGGAGGAGTGGAGCTGCAATGCGGACCCAGCGTAGCCTTGGCCACTCTGAGGCTGGAATGGCTGGTGGTTTGAAGCTGTCTGGACCCCGTGTTCTTACATTTAATCCATTCCTGTGGGTGTGGACCCATTGTAAGTAGGACTTTTCGATGAGGTTACTTCAGCTAAGGTGTGACTCACCTCAATCAGGATGGGTGTTAATCCTATTCCTGGAGTCCTTTATAAGCAGAGTGAAATTCAGACACAAAGAGAGAGAGCCACAGGAAGCAAGGAGCTGAGCATCAGTGAAACCCGGAGGGGAAGGGAGAGACCAGGAGACGCAGCCAAATGCCTTGCCCCAGGACAAGCTAAGGGCAAGAATCCGTGGCAGCCAGCCCCAACACGCCAGGCTTGGGCAAGAGAGCATCACCTTGATGATGCCTTGATTTGGGTTTCTTTTAGCCTTAAAGCCACGAGCAAATAGATTCCTATGGTTTAAACCTCACCCATTTCAGGGTATTTGCTTGAGCAGCCTAGGAAATGGACACAATGGCCTTCAGACTTGTGCTGAGTTGGACCAAGAGGGCTTGGTCTTTATATTCCCATATTGATCAGTCGCAGAATGTGTCCTGTCCCAGGAAGGACAGGACCGTGGCCGAGGAGGCTCTCTGCAGCAGGGGCAGTCGCTGGAGGAGCCGACCGTGAAGGGCTTTCTGCTGACAGCTCTCCCAGCACCTGGGCAACACGTCCTTCCTTGAAGGGGACCTGGGCAGCACATCCTCCTGCCGCCACACTGTGTGACCACCAGCAAGTAAATCCGCCTCGGAGGAGCCTTGATCTCCTCATCAATAAATCGCTTCCCAGGGTAGTTAAAGGATGAAGTACTCTGTGGTGTGAAAGTCTAACAAAGGGCTCCTTATCCGTGGATTCCAGCTTCCCCTTGGTGGCACAGCGGGACTGTGGCCAGCGGGCCCGGGCCCCTGCCTTCCGCTCACTCTCCCTCCCTGTTTCGCACTCGCCCTGTGCATGCTGCTCTAACGAATGAGGCTGAGAAAACGTAGGGCGTGCTCAGGGCAGCTTCACCACTAAGGGCTTCTTTCTGAAAGTTTGTTTACACTGAAAATACTCTGCCCTCAAAATCCACAGGCTCCAACTTTTGCCTGATACTCAGAGGCTGAAGGATTTCATTTGACTCCACTTCAAAGCCATCTCATGCTTCCAAGGTGTCCCCAGGCTCCCTGGGACCTGGATAAATATTCTGTTCACTTGCACAAAAGCCTCTGAGAATGACTCATTACTCGACGCAATAGGTGACTTACTCTGTCGTCAGGGTTAAGTGAGGGCTCCGCGATGCAGACGGCTCGCTCTCCCGGGTGGCTCTGCTGGGCCCCGACTGTGCTCAAGCCCATGTGCCCACATGAACACGTCTGTTTTCCAGGCTTCCGCGCTCACCCCCCCACCCCACCCCCCAGCATGCTCCCAATCCATCCTCCGGGTCACCCTTCTGAAACACACCCAGGACATGACGTCATTCCACCTCGAAAGCTGCTGGCGTCCCTCTTAGTCTCCTGCACTGAGTTCAAATTCCTGCCCTTATCATCCTCTCACCTCTAACACATACACCCTGCCCCAGCAGAACCAATCAGCCCCTGCTGCTCCTCCAACACACTGCAGCCACCACCCAGGCCCCCGTCGCTGCCCACGCTGCTCCCCCACCCAGAAATCGTCCCCACTCCGTCCTTCAAGGCCCAGCTCAGATTACGTCCTCCAAGCAGCTTTGCCTGCTCATGCCAGCACCATCCTCTGGGCTCTTTTTGCTCAAATTATCTGTGCCACACAACTGGGAACCTAATTCTACATCATCTCAGATGCGTGCCTTTGCCTCTTGTGATATGATCTGCTCAGTGATTCCCTGAGGTATTAGCATGTTCCCGAGTTCTGAGCTGAGCAAGAGATGCAGAGCTCACCCCAGCGGCAACTCTGTCCTGAAAGAACTGACGTCAGAGGCCACACACCCTGCAGCTTGTGCTCCCAAACGGGCAGGCACCATGCTCAGGAGACATCCCCGAATGCCTGGGCTGGAGCGGCAGTGTGGGCTGGGGGAAGGCCCCAGTTATGGAGCCTGCAGACCCGGGGCGAGCCCCTGCCCTTCCACCTGCCAGCTTAAGACCCTGTCCAACTGGCCTCCTCCCTACTTCACACCACAAGGCAGGCCTCTCCTCCACCTGTGGATAAACCCACAGCTGAACATAGAGCTAAGGAACAAGTACGCTGTGTGCCAGCCACCCCCTGAGCACGTGAAATGGATGAACACGCTTAATCTTCCGAACAGCTGTAGGAAGAAGACAGGCGCTTCTATTAGCCCCATTTTATAGGTAAGCAAACTGAGCCCAAGATCATCCAATAAGTAGAAGGGCCAAGAGTTGAATTCAGGTGAGTCTAATTCCGGAGTCTCAGCTCTCAAAAATAATTATCAAACTTAAAATAGCAGGTAATGTATCTGAGCATAATGTGTGAGGACTGTGCTAAGTATGTGACATGGATTACCCCATTTATCCCCCCACAGGAACCCTATGAGGTAAGACCATTACACCCATTCCACAGATGGAAATTGAGTCTTAGAAAGGTTTCTTTGCTCAAGGGCTCATAGCTAAGTAGATTCAAACCCCAGGCACCCAGAGGCAAAATGCTTAACTCTTGAGCTATGACATCTTCAGAAATCAGACTCGGCAGAGCTGCCTCATTTCATAAAGTTACCTGTGTCCCAGGGTAAAAGCCTGGCTGGTGGCAGGATCTGAATTGGCTGATGGCAGCTTCTGAGTTCACAGGAAATGACGGTCTTACTCCGATGAGTCCATGGCTGTGGCTGATGGGCCAGCTGGTCGTGAAGCCCAGCCCAGCCAGAGCCAAAGGATGATGCCCACAAATCCCTCTCCAGGTCCTTACAGGTCTCCCCACCCAGCCGGGGCCCTAAGCTGGGCAAGGCTGTAGGTCAAGACTGTGATGATGGTTCTAGACTGACCTTACCCTTGTTTATAGATTAGGCGCATCCTTGTGTATGTTTACTACTGTGATGGCAACCGCTAAGCTCGGCAGGGCTCTAGGACAGGACTTGGAGTCATGCAAGCCTAGACTCGAAGGCCTCTACCTTATCCCTCTGGCCTTTAGTCCCTTGCTCACTAAATGAGGATTAGATGAGGATGCATGCAAAGGGACACCATGCCCCTTCTAGAAGCTCAGTAAACGATAGCTGTAATTAGTCTCATATGCTGTGACCAACCCTATGCCAGGCTGCCTCGATGATTCCCACAGTTTCCTCTGGGATCTCAGAGAGGGCCTGGGCAGATCCAGCCCCCACCCCACCCCCAGGCTGGGCCTCAGCTTTTCCATGCTCCCCACGCTTCCATCACCTGGATCTTCAGATTGAATTTCCATTTTGAAAGAGTGCTCTCCACTGCTGCCTTCCCGGGCTCTCATTCGTGTCTGGAGTCTGCTTTGAAGGTTTCATCTGGACATAATCAGTGGGCTAAGTGGAGGCAGAGACTAATGCTCTGTTGCAATTTTTCTACGTACCTCATTTATCCTAATGGAGAGCTAATACGATCTTTAAAAAGTTAATATTGTAATATGTATCTCAATTAGCTCACCACAGCCCCATTCCAGCAGAGGTAGCCGGCAGGGTGAAGGTGGGCTGCAGAGCACCCACCCTGGGCTGGGGGCCGCAGATGTCCCAGGAGGCATTGCAGGGGAGGAGGGCGTCAGCTCTGGCACGAGGTGCTGGTAAGTGCAGTTCCAGAGTCTTCCAGCTTAGAAGACCCCTGAGCAACGGGAACTCAAGGTCCTTCCATCCTTACAGGAAATCTTTCCTCTAGCATTTTGCAGCAAAATATCCTAAGCCAGTGTTTTCAAAAATTGCATTTTAATACCAGAAAAATTCCAATCAGAGCAGCAGAATCCAGCATGGGTCCCGGTTTAGTTTCTGGTATTGAGTTAGGGAGATGGGAAGGGGGCAGATGGTTTGAGAGGAGGGGAGATGAAGTGTATTTCTCTCTTCTCTAAACGCACACACACATTACTGCCTTTATTTTTCCATAATCACTTACTCAAAGCAAAGCCTCATTACTTAAAAAAAAAAAAAAAAGCTGGAGCGTCCTAACAATAGTACATAATTACTTCACAAACGGTTCTGCAGCGTAATTATGCCATTAGTTGAAATGCCTTCTATTACCAAGGTTTCTCTCCCTCCTCTCTGCCTTCCCTTTGGGTTAGGGAAAGAGGGAGCACGAGGGAACTGAGGGATAGTGACCCAGGCTTTTCACATAGGATTTAGAGACGCTTTTCTTAGCCTGCGAGCTGTGGAGCCACTCCTGCGAATGAATGTGGGAAGGCAGGAAGCTAAGGCAGAGTTCCTCAGGAAAAGAGAGTAACCGTCAGCCTCAGGAGAACGCACGTTCTCGGCAGCTGCCTCTAAGGGCTTCTGGCCACACCTCAGAACCATCTGTAGCTTTACTAATCGGATTGGCAGGACAGGCTGTGAGCAATGCGAAGGTCGACCTCTCCCAGGATTAATCTACCCAAGTTGGAAGGACTTCTGTGGTTCCTGCAAATCCTGATGAAAGGGGAAAGAGGCACAGGCGACCTTTGGGTGGTACCAACCTGCTCTATTTGTGTCCGTGCCTGCCACTTCGCTTACATTAGCTAGTCACCCATGCTGTGTTTATTGACCCCATTTTGCAGGTAAGAAACTGAGGCTAAAAAAAATCAAGTCACCGCCCAAGCTCACACAATCGGTAGGCTGCAGTGCCAAGATGAATGCACAGGTCAGTCAGACTCCAAACGCAGAATTCTTCCCTTTACAACACTCTGTCTTCACCGAGGCTTCAGGAGCATGGGTAGGTCCTGGCTTCCGTGTATCCTGAACTATCACTGGACATCGGCTGAGTAATTTCCCTTCCCTGTGCCTCAGTTGTCTCATCTGCAAAATGGAGCTGATGGTACACTTGAAATAAAGGAACACATCAGGATTAGTATGAATGAATGAATGAATGAATGAATGAATGAATAAGAGGCTTTGCAGTTGGCTGCCTCCTACACACTTAGATCAAGGCAGAGTAAAACCTGTTCTGAGACACAAACATTCCAGACTCAAACCCTTGGTTGCCCCAGACCCTGGACACAGCACTTGGACAAGTGTTAATGATGACAGACAGAAGCAGGAGGAGATTCCCCCTCTGGGTGACTAATGATGGGTTTTATAATTTGGGGAGCTACTTAAAACCACATGTTGCAGTACGCAATTTTTATTGCTCTCTAGCTATAAATGTATTCAGTCAATATACATGAGTCTATTCTATGACTGCTAAATCAGGTGCTCCCTCACTGTGGATTGACTGATTGATTTCGGATGGTTGCCCTCCTGGATTTGAGACAGGTACACAGCCACCTGGAGAAAAGAAACCCCCCTCCCCCCACCGACCCACACACCGTCTCCCAAAATTATTCCCACTTCCAGATATTCTTTACCCACCCAAACCACAACCATTTTTTAAGTTAGCAATTAAAGATTCATTTGCTATAAAGAGCCTGTGAAGGTTAAACCTCCTGCTCTCTGACATCCCCACCAAAGGGGAAGAATTCCTGTGTTCTTCAGCAGCCCCCTACCATCTCATGAGAAGCCACTGCATGGAGGGACTGGGGTGGGGGAGACAGGGAGGGGCAAATGTGGAGACTACAGCTCTCACCAGGTACCCGGTGTTCGGCCGCACCTGGGGGCAGAGGGCGCCTAAGGACAGAGGGCAAGCAGGATGGTCTGGCCTGCCCTCCACCCCTGGGCAGCCCCTGAGGACCCGGATGAACAAGCCATCCCGTTTCCTCATTCCACTGCACCGGTAAGGCAGAGTTAAAAGGAGCACTGTAGTCAGGAGTTTGTTCATTTCAGATTTTTGTGCCCCACTTGCCCACCCCAAAAATTCTGTTTCAGGGTCTGAGCTGCCCTGGCATGTGCATTTTAAACAAGGAGGTGGTGACGCAGTTGCAAATGATGTGAGAAAAACTGCTTCCCCCGCACAACCCTCTCTAGTAACTCATTGCATCTTGCTAATTTTTCTTTTCAGCCTTTTCACAGCCCCCTAAGAGCAATCACGCTCAAGGCAATTGAGCAAACGTTTACCGACCATGGAAGGCATTGGGAGAGTCTTCAATAGGAGCTGGCAGGTGCACCAGACAGCAACCTGGCCCCAAAGACCCTGGAAAGTGAGGCAGGCCTGGGACAGGTCCGAAGGAGCCCGAAAAGCTCACACGCAGCGGCTCCTTCGGGAGGAGGAGGAGGTGTTCCATCAGGAAGTGAGCAGGGTAACGCCACAGGTGGTGGAATTTGAACTGAGCCAGGGTTGGGCACGACTGGTTCCTGGGTGAACCCACACTAGCTGTTGCCGTTTCCAGGAGCAATTGTGTTCAGTTGACACCTACCTAAGCTCTTCCATGGGTCCCCCCAGCTCTGTCGGGTTTTCCTCCTGCTGCAGCAGCTCTGCAGCCCCAGCCCAGGTCCACCCAACCTGGCTTCTGTACTCCACCTGAGGCTAGGTGCACAGAGGGAGAAAACCTCCCACCCCCAAGACCAGGGCCCTCAGGGCTGCTTCCCCATTATCTGTTGGCCCTTGACCAGCTCCTCTTTCCCCTTGGCCGCTGTATCTGTCCTCTCTGGGGTGTATCTTCTGTCCATCAGGGTGCAGTCCACCCACAACACCACAGAGAAAGGGCTCGGGCCTGTTTGGGAACACGTAGGGCTTCACCTTCTAGCCCTATGCCCCTGCCCACCCCTCCCTCAGCGCTGGTCCCCATTAACTCTGGAGCTGGACTCCCACTTCCTGGAAGGTCTGCCTGCCTTAGGATGAATGCAGCAAGCTAATGGGACCTGGGGAGTTTCGGTCTAGAAGGAGCCTCCATTCCTCTTCCCAGGGCCCCTGGCTTGCCTAACTATTAGCAGATCCCACTCATCACAGTTTATAGAGAAAGCAGTTCATTCCAGATGGAAACTCCCTTAATTCTACCCACGCCCCTCTAGCTTCTCCCCCCATGCCACCAATGACTTCACGTGTGGATTCATCTAAACCTGCCATCTCCTTTCCTCCAATCACCCAAGAAGAGGTGAGCCCCCTCCTGGTCAAGGCTCACCCCACACCCAGTCTACTTGGGCTCCCTGCCTCTCGCTTCTCACCCTCACATCCAGCCTCCACTCCACACTGTTGCTTCTCAAAGGATAGTGGAGGAGCCCCTCCATCTGCACCAGCTGAGATGCTTGTTAAAAATGCAGATTCCTGGGCCACCCATAGGATCCATGTCTTAGCTCGCCAGGGCTGCTGTAACAAAGTATCACAAACCGGGTGGCTAAAACAAGAGAAAGTTATTCCCTTACGGTTCTGGAAGCTAAGAGTCTAAAACCCAGGTGTGGGTAGGGCCATGCGTTCTCCTAAAGGGGAGAATCCAGGGTGTTCCTTGGCTGGTGGCAGCATCATTCAACCTCTGTCTCCATCACGTGGCCGTCTCTCTGTCTATGTCCAAACTTCCTCTTCTCAGAAGAACAGCAGTTATATTGGATGAGGGTCCAGCCTAATCCGGTTTGGCCTCATCATAACTAATAACATCTTCAAAGACTTAGTTACAAATAAATTCACATCCACAGGACCAAGGAGTAGAACTTGACCGTATCTTTTTGTGAACATGATTCAATCCATAACAAATCACTGAACTAGAATCTCGGTACGTAGGGCACAGGAATCTGAATTTTAACAAGTATCCAGTAATCTTTTCTAGATCACAAACCGTACCTTGACACAGACCCTTTCCCCTACCCCACCATGACTTCAAACCCTTCTATGGACAAACGGATAAAGACGACCAATTCCAGCCTCATCACCACCTCCCCAACTCTTAAAATCAACCCTGCTGGACTGAACCCCAAAAGACAAAATATCTGCCAGTTTCATGCACTTTCCTCTCTGCCAGAGTATTCTTCCCACTTCCATCCCAAGACTCTTCCACACGTTGACACACTCACACATCTTGCACACCCTGACCAGCCATGTGTGTACAGGCCTCAAGCACATAATTTTTTACATACATGCCTGGATCTCTGTGAGATTTCTAGCATTCCTGGTGCCTTCTGAGTCCCAGGAACTGGCCATCCTCAGCCTGCACCTTGCTGCTCCCAATAGCAGCATCTGACACAGAGGGTTGCTTCCTCCCTCTGGAAACTCTTTCTTTCCTTGACCCCCATCCAGGTCCCTCCCACCCACCCCTACCTCTCTGACCAGCCTCCCTCTGACTTCAATTGCTCCCCTTCTTGTGCCCCTCATCCTCACTCACTGGACCCCTGCATTCAAGTTCCGTGGCTTTAGACACCCCCTGCAATCTGAAAATTCCCAAGTATGTATGTCCCACCCAGAGCTCTCCCCCACAAGACAGACTCACATTCCTAACTGCCATCTTAGACACTCAATAAATATGTGTTAAGTGTAAAATAAACTGAGATAAAGTCTTTACAAAAGTCTTTTTAATCCTTACTCACATAGTGAGAACTTGTCAGAGGCCATGCAGCAAATGAGTGGCAAAGCAGGGATTCAAATCCAAGAAGGCCAGATGTCAGAGCCCAAGTTTTTTTCACCAAACTGGTTTAACCAAGGTCCGTGTCACCTGCATTGTCCTGGGGCCCAGGACAGGACCTAGTCTATATTATAGGTGATATAGGTTCTCTATTGCTGCGTAACAAATAGCCCCAAAACTATTATTGGCTTAAAAGAATGACATTTATTATCTCACGGTTTATGTGGGTCAGGAATTTCCAGGTACAGTTTAGCTGGATCCTCTGCCTCAAGGAATCTTGTGGCTGAAATCAAGGTGTCAGCTAGGGCTGCGTAATCTCAAGGCCAAACTGATGGAGAATTCAACTCTAAGGTCACTCCCGTGGTTATGGGCTGCATTCGGTTCCTCCAAGGCTGTTGAGCTATGGAACTCAGCTTCTCACTGTCTGATAGCAGAGGCCGCCCTCAGTTGCTTGCCTTCTGGACCTCTCCATGGGGCAGCTCACAACATGGTAACCGGTTTCTATCAGCGAGAACAAGTGAGAGGCCAAGAGAGAGTATGAGAAACACAGAAGCCACGTTCTCCTTGTAAGCTAGAAAACCTACCTCTTTTGCCATATTGTACTTCTTAGGAGCACGTCACTAGGTCCACCCCATTCTCAAGAGTTGCAGATTAGCAAAGGTATGTATGCCAGGGGGTGGGGATGGAGAACCTGCCTCCCACACAGCTCTCCGTACACGTTACTTGAACCAGTAGTCTGGTATCCATTGCACTTATTCCATCATTGTTTTTCACACTCATTTCTCCCCCACCAGACTGTTGGCTTCCTGGAAGCAGGGAAATTCATCACTAGAATATTCCTAGCACTGAACACTGGACCTGCCCCAAGACATGGTAGGTGCCAACTCAATAGTTATTGAGTAAATGAATAAATAAATGAATGAATGGGAAGCAGATAATGTTTCTCTGTGTCAAAGGGGGTAATTACTTCTGAAATCTGTATCGGCTAGGAAAGCATCGCAACAGGTCATTATGTGTCTGTGATTAAATGGTTTCGCCTCCAGCTAGCCCAGTCTTGACTATCGATCAGAAAACTAAACACTTGTTTATTTAATGTGGGGAGGGGGAAGGCAGCATCATCTGCATACAAAGAATTTGTGGAACAAGTCAGATGCCTGATGAGTAATTTTCACGCCGTTTAATAAGACCCAAGAGGTACATCTGTTTCAATCACTTTGATCAGAACAAAAAACAACCTCAAAACATGCTGCCTGCTGCAGCATGTACCTGACAGGTGTGGAGGGAGCTATTATACTGTCTCTCTGCATCCCCAGAAGTGATTAATGAAAGCCAACATGACTGGCAATGTTAGACAAGGCTTCTGCATGGGGCAGGGCAAGGAGCAGAGTGGAGCAAAAGGACCTCCGCAGGGCCTCTGGGGAATGGCGTGCGCAGAAGCCGGAGCTGGAGCTCCTGGCTGGGAGAAGAAACGAGGCCCAAGGCCAGAGTCTTAATTGAGGTCTTGCTGGACCACATGCCAGGTTCTCAAAACACGAATCAGGCATTCGGAGCTGCTATTTGCCCTCACGTGAAGCACGGCAAATTAATGCTAGAAAGCCAGTGCTGGGCAGAAAATAATTATAGGCAGAGCAGATGTCTGTATTATTAGCTCAGCACTACAGAGCAGTGTCTGTATTTTCCTGGAAAGAGCTGTGGCCTGGGACTCAGGAGACCCGTGTTCGAATCCTGTCCGTACTCCTTCCTAGGTCAAGGACCTGAAGGGATCTCGCTGCACCTCAGTTTCTCCAGGTAGAAAATATGGACGATGGTCCTCACAGAGTGACAATGCTGGGGACATGTCACATTATAATGTCTATGAAAAGGCCCAGACAGTGCCCAGCATGTCAAAGGTTCTCCAAACACAGCCAGTCACTCTGCTTCCTGTTGCATTAGTCAAGCTTAGCCTTGGTTTGGGGACTAGTTCGACAAAGATTCCTGAAAAACAATCGTTAGACTAAGCGACGAGGGAGAAATCAGTGTGCGTGGTCTGCAGAGCTGTGTCATTTAGCCCTTGCCTCTGTGGCTTCTTGAACTATCTCCTCTGGCCATGTGCTTGTGCACGTGTGCACACACACCTTTGAGTGTACGTGTGTGTGCGCACGCTTGAATCCTAGGCCTCCAGGGGTTGATTACTTGCACTGTCAAAGACTTTGGTAAAGGCTATGCATTCAGTCCAAATAAAAGCAGGCCGGATGGCAGTCCATTTTTCTACCTTGAAAATCCTCTATACACACCCGCCACCCACGGGTGAGCTTGTGTAATGTTTAAGGGCACAGATTCTGATTGCAGAGGGCCCGAATTCAAATCCCTGCTCTGCCACTCTCCTTGTGTGACCTTGACCTCTGTGCCTTAATTTCCACATCTGTGAAGAAGAGATTGTCCTGGGCCCCCGGCTCATTATGAGGATTTGATGAGCCCATCTGTGCAGGGGCTTCGTGCGGGGTCACAGCACTTGGCGGCATCCTGGTCCTAGCATGGCCGTGTTCTGCTCTGCTCGGATGGTTCCGGAAGGCAGAGCACTGTATCCCCTTTCCAACATGCACCCGTGGGGAGAGTGATTTCATCTGGCACGCAATGGACAATCAATACAGGCTTGGTAGATGAAAACAAATTAATGAAGAAATGCAAAAGATTGCACCTGCTGTAATGGAATCCATTGAGAAAGGAAAAAAAAATCCATGCGTTATAAACCTTTTAAAAAGCAGCATACACACATTTTTATCTCTCATTTCACAAGTAGAATTATTCCTTCTACTTGTTTCATGTTTTACTGATTGCTTTCCCATTCATTATTTCAATTAATCCTCTGATAGAATATTGATAAATAGATTAGGGATTATTATTATTATTTTTATTTTAAAGATGAGGAAACAAACCAAAGAAATTGAGATTTTTGCAGCCACACCCAGACCAGGGCTTCAGATTTCAGGCGCCACCTCTGGAGTAGAGGTGACATGTACTTAAAGGTATATGTCCAGATATGAATGATAAATACAGGCCTCTGCACAGATTTCTGTCACACGGCTACCACTCTGGGGGGACTGCTGGGGTGCATTGCCTTTTCCTCCCAAAGCTCAACTGGGCTGACAGCAAAAACTAGAACATGGCAGAAGCAGTTTAGAAGGTGGCACGGCAGGCCTCCTGGGGGAGGGTGTGGGAATTAGGATCTCATGTAGTTGTAAGCCCAGGGAGAAGCCAAGTGAGCCCGAAATTCTAGCATCAGGATTGGTAGAAGCCTCTGGGTCCATGAAGCACCCTGTGATGGTAAATGAACATAGGCTGAGAGCCAGGTCCTGTGCCAGATGCTGAGGATGCAAAGATAGGTGTGAAATGGTCCTTCCTTCCAGGAGCCCTGAGCTCCTGAGCAGACCAGCAGATCACAGAGTCGTGCAGCAGAGTGAGGCCAGGCTGTGACAGGGCAGGCACAGTGGGGTGGGGATCCCAGCCCAGGGGATGGGAAAGCAGCGGTGCCATTACTTAATGTGCCATCTCAATTAATGCTTTGTGTGCATCCTCAGCCTCTCCAACTGGGGTTTGAATGCTTTTGCGATCCCAGCCTGGATATCTCATGCAAGGCAAGAACAAAATAAGGGCTTGGTGATCACTGTCAAATGAATCCAACAAGAAAAAGATTCTGATTCCACTAATTTTCCATCTCTCCATATTATTGCATCTAATGATCACAGCAACCCATAGAGTGGTAGGATTGTCTCCATTAACAGGCAAATAAACGGAAGCTCAGAGGTTCAGTGATTTGCCAAAGGTCACACAGCCAGGAAGCAGAAGAGCTTGCAAAAGAAAACACAGAAAAATCAAGACAAAAACAGCTTCTCCAGAGCACTTTGCACTAGGCCAGGCGGCCGCGATTCCTTTAGACCCACATGTCTTGCAAACCTTGTTTTGCCGATCACAGATGCCTTTTAAGGAATCTGTAAGGAAGAGACTTTTGGAAATTGGTCCATGCTTTCTGTTGGTTAGGTGTCTGAATGTTCTCATGCAGGTGGGGCTGCGCAGTTCCCGGAGTGGGGAGAAGGCTGATGCAGGAGCTGTGTCCTGGGCAGTCTGCGGGAAGCCCCTTCCCCACCCCGCAAAGCTGTGTCTGCTGTAACCAGGACGCCCTCAGGGCACAGGGCCCCGGAGCAACCTGCCGTTCCCTTCTGACCACCCCTAACATGAAACTCTCAGAAAATGTTTCTTTTCTCATCTTGTCAAAACCCACCTCCTGCGTGCCTGGGAAGCTGTCAGTGTGATCTATAACCTGCAGGCAGGCCTGGCATATGAGCTAAATTGCCTGAGTCACTAGCGATGATAGAGTCATTCTGCAGGAAATTGGAAATCAATTCTTGTCATCCCTGCACAGAACTGCTTTATCCAGAGTTCCAGCTCACCATGTAATGCGACCGAGGACTTGAAAGCCGACATAACGAGAGAAGGGTCCGCGTGTGAGTGTGTGCACGTGTGTGCTTATCCCAAAAAAAACAACATATCTGCATTCAAGACGGGCTCAAGGCTCCTCGGGCTGTATCCAGAGGATGGAGGTGTTGTATCCTAGGGACGGCCGAGGACGTCAGCTGTGCAGCCGCCGCCTAGTCTACTTGAAAACGAGAAGGGATCAATTCGGTAGCTCTCCCCGGAGCCCGTGGC
>JAQZBX010030305.1:0-26884 GCA_029593785.1 Cabassous unicinctus | reverse complement strand
CCTACATGTCTAAAAAAAAAAAGAAATAAAAGACATTAAGAAGACACTGAGTGAGCACAAAGAAAAATTTGAAATCTTGAATAGAGAAATAACAGTTTAGGGGAATGAAAGACACAATAGGTAAAGCAAGTATTTCTCGAGCATGTACTTTGGGGCAGGTGCTGTTGAGGCCTTGGAGATAAAAGAAGAGTAATACGTGGGTCTTACTATCTATGTGTGGCAGTTTGAGATTAATTATGAATCCCCAAAAGAGAAAGATTATGTTTGCAAACTAATCTATTCCACTGGGTGTGATACCCTTTGATTGTATTAAATTTAAAGGACTTAAGTTTACTTGATAAAATCAGTTTAGGGCTTCTGATTGGGCTATGCCAGTAAGGCATAACTCAGGTTGAGTCCCTGCCCCCTGGATGGCCTGATACAACAGACACTCACTCAAGAACACACATGGGAAGAGAGAGAGCTTGTCATGCTTGATCCTGTGGCCCCAGGGAAAGATGAGCCATTTGCCTGATAGCTTACAGCTGACCTTGTGAAAAGAGCCAAGACTGATACAGGAAGCCCTAAGAGATAAGCCGTATGCCAGTCTACAGCTGAGATTGGGAAGAAGCTGGGCCCACAGAACCTTAAGAGGAAGAGGAAGCCCAGGAAGGAGAGACCAGGCAGAGATCAGCTACCATCTTGCTTCAACACGTGGCAACTGACTTTAATGAGAAAGCAACCTTGAGTTGGACTCTTAAGGGCCTTGTAACTGTAATTTTTTACCCCCAATAAATACCCTTTATAAAAGCCAATAGGTTTCTGGTACTTTGCATTGGCACCCCTTTGGCTGACCAATACACTGTGCTTACTACCAAGTGGTGGGAGACTAAAATTTAAGTGGATGCAGTATGACACCTGCCATGTGTGGGTTATACTCAACTAGCTATGGAAGGTGAAAAGACAGGGGCAATGAATTCTCCTTTCCCAAAAGGTGACAGGCAGAGTAAAGGAGGCTAAGAAGGGGTTAAACAGGTAGGGGGCATACCTGAGCTGTTATTCACTGTTCATCCTCACTAGTTTCTGTGCACCAGGATTAGCAGTGTCTCGTTCTCACCAAGTTCACAGTCCCTGGCTAGTGCTTTAGTAGAAATGTGAAAAAATGGAGTGTGTAGCTGCCTTCCTTGGCTGTGCATGTATGTGTTTGTGTGTGTGTGAGTGTGTGTGGGGTGTTCAGGGAAAGCTACAGAAAAGAGATGACGTTTGAACAAGATGTGAAGGAGCTTGCTAGGGAAAGAGGACGAGTACTAGGGGTTGAGGGGACTGTATGTGTATGTATGTGTGATGATGGAGAAACAAAGACCCTGGAACCTGGAGAGAAGTTCATTGGGACCTGGAGAGAAGTTCATTGGGACCTGGAGAGAAGTTCATTGGGGCTCTGGATGGTTTGTGTTTGTGCATGTGTATGTGTGCATCCCTGCATGCATTGGGGGAAAAGGCAGGAGTGTGATTGATGAGGCTGATGAGAAAAGAATGAGCCAAAGTTGGCCGATTCAAAGTGCCAAAATCAAAACCTGGCATTTTATCTTGTTGACAATAGCGAGTTCTGCTGGTTTTTAAAGCAGAGCAGCAACCTCATCACACTCAGTGCTTTTTCTTCAAGTTTGAAAGATGGCCTTGGGCAAAATTATCATATCCCATCACCCCTTACCTTTCTCTTCCTCACACTAACCCTTCCTTTACCATACACCCAGTCCTAAGTCAAGAACCAGGACCAATGTTGCCCCATCACCTGGTTTGGCCAATTCCCCTTCCTAATTACCTCCTGAATCAACTTTTTCTCTGTGTCTGTGCTGCCCATCTGTTCCCCCTCCTTTCTCAGCCGAGCAATTGCAGGTGTCCTCTCTTTCTTCTCTTTGCTCCTTGATTTGCCCACCACTCAGGGAAGGCCAAGATTTCCATTGCCTGTGAATATGCAGAGCTCAGAAAAGGATGAAAGGATTTGGTATTAGAGCAAAGCATCACTTTCCGCTCTTCCATTTGCTTTTGGACAAATTACTTACCCTCTCTGAGACTCATCTATAAAGTAAGAAAAGGAATATATACATTAAAGTATTACTGATAACATTAATCGAGAGGATGGGTGTGAGTGCAGGCTGGTGCAGTGCGGCACCACACTCCAGGCATGTTCCTTCCCTTTCCCAGGTAAACCTGCATGTTCATTATGTAACTGTGGGTGAAATAGTCCAAGTCTGAAATCTCATTAGAAGCTAAACAGAAATTGCCCTTTGTTTTCTCCGCTAGGATGTGCAGAAGAATGACCTGTGCAATGGAAACTGCCCTAATTACTTGTGCAGAACAATAACAAAAGCCATCAGGAGGTCCATTTAAACAAGGGAGGAGCAATTAATCACAGTCCATTGGAATATTGCTTTTGGTCTTGAACTCAATTCGCCTTATATACAGGAAATGAAATGCAGTAATTATCGCAGTCACTTGAGACTCCAGAGTCCTGGTTTCAATTCCCAAGCCCTTCATCATTTCATTTTGGCTATGTCTACATGACGCCAAAACATCTGGATAGAAAGTGAAAAATGCCATCAATTTTTCTACTGATGACTCACTGAATATTTCCTTTTAATATATTGCAAGAATTCACAATTTTGTATGATCTCTCTCCTCCCTCCTTCCCTCCCTCCCTCCTTCTGTTCCTTCCTTCCTTCCTTCCTTCCTTCCTTCCTTCCTTCCTTCCTTCCTTCCTTCCTTCCTTCCTTCCTTCCTTCCTTCCTTCCTTCCTTCCTTCCTTCCTTCCTTCCTTCCTTCCTTCCTTCCTTCCTCCATCCTCTATACAGTAGATTTGTCTGAATACCTTGTCCAACAGTTGTTTAGCACTCTTTGCATTTATTCCAAGCAATTCTAAATTTCTGCATTTCTGACCAGTTCATCCTAAACATTTTCTAGAGAAACCTTTCTACAGTCCAAGTGGGCATTTCTTTGCAGGCCCCAGGACAAACAGAAAGAGGAGGTGGTAAGTGATGAAGAGTGACAATGGAGGGGATTGTTCCTCTATCTTATGAGTCAGATGCTGACTCCCGTCCATACCTATCTGACACCTTTCTCCCCTTTCCATGAATGTATTCCCGAGAGAACTGTGAGAGTGAGGAAATGGGCATCCACTTACATATCTGTGTTTCCTCAGCACTTTGTCAAGACCAACTCATAGTAAATAGCCAATACAAGTTTTCTAATAAATTAACAGACTAGATTAAGTGAACTGGTAAATAATTAACTATCTTATGTAAGTAGAAGAAGCAGTAAGAAAGGCAAGCTAAATTTCTTGTCAAAATAATTCCATCTGCAGAAGAATTTATGCAACTTTTCTCAGTGCAGTTTTAGTTCACATGATTTTGTTGATAGTAACTTAACTGGCTTCCCAGAGTACTGAAAAAGCTCCCCAAAGCTGTTTTAATTATTGATCTGAATCTGAACATCTAATTACTGGTCTCTGCTTGGAGATGTGGCTCCAAAGCCTGGGAACATGCTGGCTGCTGCGGCTGTCAGTGATGGAGTGAGCCATTTGCTGTCCTAGTCAGCCAGGAGCCAATGACTTCCTACAGGAAACATGCCCGGGGGGAGGAATGCGAGTTGTCAAAGTGCTTGGTCTTGCCTGTGTTTTGAGTTTGGGTCCACTTTTGTTTACCCTTGAGGCAGAGACAAAAAGGCCAAGCTCATCTTCTTCTAGGGACTCGGACATGGTCTTCAGATTTGTATTTTACATCCTTTCTCACCAAGAACAGGAGTTCTTGGGTGACAGAAGCCAACTTCTGATCTTCCCCCAACATTGCAGATTGATTTCTTATCTGCCATATTGGGAAAAAATTCTCCACGTGCCTTTCGTATTTCTTGTGAGTAGAGGCACTGGCTGCCTTCATTCCAGACTATCTTTTCAAGAATATTTATATAGGGAAAACCTTGGATGAAAGCGATGGTGTATATTTACAGTACAGTATGATAAAGACAATGTTTCCTCCCTCTTAAACAAAGATTAGGCAGATTTTCCTACTGCATATTATAAAAGATTCAGGTCCCTCAGCCCAGAATTTCTCAGCTGTCATGCAAACTTACTTGTATGCAGAGTATCTACCTGGGCCCCTATGCATCATATCTATGGAACTTGTATGGAAAAGGGGAAATTGTTGCAAATATGCTGATGTCCATATGTCCATGCTGTTTGCTGTGCTGTAACTGACGAAGTCCTTTGTCTCCGTCCCAGGAGTCTCATGTCTTTGGCATCACCCAGGAAACAGTGGCAGGCTAAATTATTACCGTGCAAATAGGATAAAAATCTCAGACTCTAACCACTCAAACAGTGAACCCTACATTAAAGCATGGACTATACTTAATAAAACAATTATAAAAATGTGCTTTTATCAATTGTAACAAATGTTCCCCACCAACAAAAGGTGTTAATAATAGGGTGGAATACGGGAATCCTGTGTTTTATGCATGATTTCTCTGTAAAACCACAACTTCTCTAATACAAAAAATCTCAGACCCTTCACAGTTCTTGACATGTACAGCCTTTATCAGCTATTTCCCAGGCCTGGGTTCAATTATCTCTACACACACTTTGCTTTTCATTCATGTCCATTATTCTATTCAACACTAACTTCTGGGAACAACCTACAAACACCCAGATTGGACCTGATCCTGAGTGGAGAAAGAAAGGAGGGGAAACTTATTCTGAGGATCAAAATTGGTCCTCCAAGCTCTTTTGAAAATATCAGTAATAGGAATAATATTTTCATTTCACCCTTAAATCTCATTCCCTGGCTGTTTCCAAAGTCATACCATGAAGTGTATTACCCCAGGGAAGTTTAGCATTGGTATTTCTAGAACACAGAGGCCATTCATTAACTTTGAATCTCAAAGCTGACTTTCTAAAACCCTTAGAGTTACTGCTGTCTTGTAAGCTAGGTGGGCCATTTTCCAGGTTCAGCCTATAGGATTCTTTATTTAAGGGCACATGAGGGTTGAAACCTAGCCTGTGGTTGCCTATATAAGCTGTATATCATAGCGCATGGCTGTCCCCTCTTTGGGGGTAACTTTCTCTATTTCTCACAAAGCCACCCTGTGGACAAGCAGCAAAAAAGCTAGGAATGGTAAACTGAATTGTGTACCCCACCAAGCACATGCTCTTTTTTATTTTATTTTTAAATATTTTATTTTATTTATTTTTCTCCCCCCACCTCATTGTTTGAGCTTGCTGTCAGCTCTTCTTTTTAAGAGGCACTGGGAACCATGCCCAGGAGCTCCCTTGTGGTAGGTGAGTGCCCAACTGCTTGAGCCACATCAGCTTCCCTTTTTTCTTTTCTTTTGAGGTACTGGGACAAGGGATTGAACCCAGGACCTTGTATATTCCCACAACCACTGAGCCACATTGGCCCCAGAAGATTTATTTTATCTATTTATTTTTCTCTACCCCCTCACTGTTAGCTATCACTGTCTGTTCATCTTCCTTTCAGGAAGCACCGGGAACCAAACCTGGGGCCTCCCATGTGGATGGGAGGTGCCTAATCACTTAAGCCACCTCCGCTTCCTACATGTTCCTAATCTTAGCTTGTGTCTCTGTGGGTGTGAACCCCTTGCAATTTGGACCTTCTGAAGATGTTATTTTTGGTTAAGGTGTGGCCCAACTGAATGAGGGTGGGCCTTAATCTGGAATACTGGAGGCTTTATAGAGAGAACTGGAAGTCACAGAAATGAAAAAGAAGAGGATATCACCACATGACAGGAGACAGAGGTACAAACCAAAGAACCCCAAGGATTTACCACAGCCAGCACCACACTGCTAAAGACCTCAGGAGAAAGCAAGACTTGCTGAAATCTTGATTTTGGACTTCTTCTGGTCTCAAAACTGTGAGCCAATACATGCTTGTTGCTTAAGCCAACCCATTGTTTGATATTTGTCATAGCAACTTAATAAACTAAGGCACTAGACTTTGTGGAAGAAGAAAGAACGGATTTCTAAATGCCCAAGCTTCCCATTTTAGACATAAAGTCGGAGGCTTTTCAAGACTGATCATGGAATTTTATGATCTTACTGCAGAGAGATTGGACCAGGTTTGGAAAGGAAGGGACCAGATGCAGAAGGAGAGCAAGGAAGTTAGACCTCAGGCTCCATGACCCTCTATCACCACTGTATTAGTCAGCCAAATGGGTGCTAATGTGAAATACCAAAAATGGGTTGGTCTTTACAAAGGGTATTTATTTGGGGTCGAAGTCCACAGATACCAGGCCATAAAGCGTTATGTTTCTTCTCTCACCACAGTCCATTGCCATGTGTTAGAGCAAGACAGCTGCCGGCGTTTGCCAGAGTTCAGGCTTCTGGGGTTCCTCTCTTCCCGGGGTTGCGTTTCTCTCCGGGCTTAGGTCCCGTTTCCTCCACAAGGTCAGCTGTGGAGGTGAATGGCTTGCTTCTCTTCTCCTGGGGCCTTCTTTCCAACATCAAAACTGCTTCAACTCTGTTCTTTGCCTTGCCCTTTATATTCGATTCCCCGCCCACCAAGGGTTGGAGCTCAATGCCCTACTGACATGGCCCAGTCAACGCCCTAATCATAACTTAATCATGCCCAGATTAACAGATCAGATTACAAGCATGATCCAATTATATTTTTGGAATTCATAATTACATCAAACTGCCAAATGGCCACAACCACGAAACTGTGCCTACGTTGGAGAAGGCTTTACCAACATCCAGGTAGATATGGGGGTGCCTCAGAACAGCAAGTGGTTGCCTTTCCTTACTGCAATGACCTTTTTACTGGTTTCCCTGTCCCCCAATGACTCTTCTCAATTGATCATGTCACTTCTCTGCTTCAAACCCTCCAATGTTTCAACATCTTTCTCAGATTAAAGCCAGTCTCCTTACATGGACATAAAAGACCTATGTTACAGGGCCCTCTGATAACTTTCTGATTCATCTCTGTGATGGCTAATTTCATGTGTCAACCTGGCTATGTTATGGTGTACAGTCGTTGGGTCAAACAAGCACTGTTCTGTGAGGGTGTTTCATAGATGGATTTACATCATTAGTCAATTGATTGCATCTACTGCTGACTCCATCTATAATCAACAAAGGAGATTGCCTTCAGCCATGAGAAGAGTTTCTTCATCCAATCAGTTGGAGTCCTCAAGGCAAGAACTGAGGATTTCAGCAGTCAGAAAGAAGAATTTCTATCTCAACTTCAGCCACCCAGCTTCTCCTGGGTAATTCAACTTCACCTTCATCAAGTTTCCAAGTTGTGGCCTGCCCTACAGAATTTGGACTTACTAATCCCCACTGTTGCATGAGCCAATTCCTATAATAAATATCTCAATATTTATATTATATATGTTGGTTCTGTTTCTCTGGAGAATTCTGATTAATACAAGCTCCTACTACTCTCTCCTCATCTATGCCACTTCAGCATTGCTGGCTTCATTGGTGTTTTGCTCTTGCCTCATGTCCTTTGTCTTTCTGCTTGAAGGATTCTTTCATCAGATACTCTCAAGGTGTTCCTCACCAATGCTAGGTCTTCCTTCATATTTTACTTTATTGGAGAAGACTTCCCTAACCACCCTATGTAGACTAGCTCCCGCCATCCCACTGGTCCCAATTGTCCTTCATCGACATTCTTTCCTCAGTAACATCCATCACCATGTGGTATAATGTTTATTTTGTTTGCTTACTGCGTTTTTCCTCTCAAAGAAATGTAAGCTCCATGGGGACTGGGGACTTTGTTGTGTTTACTTCTGTATCTCCAGTGCCTAGAACAGTCCCTGACAAAGAGTGATCGCTTGGTACATATTTGTTGAATGAATAAAGAATGAATGAGGTTCCAGGCTCTTGGGAGAAGCCCTGCCTTGGCTCGAGGTCAGATTCGATTCAGGCTGTTTGTGATTGAGAGTGCTTTAGAGGGTCAGGTCTGAGGCTTTCCTCTTGGCTCCCTGGAACCCAGGCCAGGTCTGTGCATCCCCACTGGCCCAGTGAGAGCATATGAAGAGTAATGTGGGCTAACAGAGATCCAGGGCAGGAAGTGGAAGCCATGAAGGGATACAATAACCAGAAGCCCTGGCCAGGCCAGTGGTCAGTAGCAGGGGATGGCTCTCTTCCTGCCATGAGACCAGTCAGGACCACCAGTGCCCCAGGGTACTTCACCCCAGACCCCAGCTGACTCACAAACCAGGCCAGGAGGGCACATGGGCAGGTGACCCCTTTCCCTGTTGCCAGGACTTTCGCTTCTACCCAGACCACCATCTGGAGAGAGAGGAAGGAAGGCACAAGTCACATGGAGAGCTTAGAATTGACATTTATCAAAAGAGACATTTAAAACAGAAGAAAATTGAGTTGCTGTTAACTAGACATCCACAACTGCCTTCTCTAGATCCCTAACTCCACTTACCAGTGGATGAATTCATATAGAAGATCAAAGCTGTTATAGGAAAATATAAGTATATAGTGTGTGTGCATATTTGAGTGCTACGTGTTGAATTTGGGAACCATTTATATATCCTTGAACCCGATACAAGCTCTAGGTGACCACCCCGCCCCCGCCCACACACACACTTGGAGGTGCCCCAGAAGCCAGGCAGCTTACAATGTGTTTCTTTCCCAAAGCCCCCACTAAGGTTTCGTCTGCAATGTTCAACCAGCCACATAAGGTCATAGCTGCCTCTCTTGGATACCGTGGAGCTATTTCTAAAGATGCGGCCATGACTGGTAAAGAATGTAGGTTTCCTGCCCATTCTTACATTCTTTGGAACTTTGCACAGACTCTCCGGTACATTGGGGGTCCCATTTGAAGCTCCGAAATTGAGACGTAAACTCTGAAAACGTTTTACTACCCTCTAGATGGGCAGAAGGACATCTGCTGCAATATTCAAAACTGAATCATTTAGGGGCTGACTGCAGCAGGATAAATTTCTAGTTCATTCTCAACTGGTAAAAACTAAGCAAATAATGATGGGGTCAATATAAATTTTGAATTTCAGTGAAAAACAGACCAGTTAAAGAATTAAAGTAGTGAATATAAGTACTACCACTGAATAGTTCCATATTCTCATAGCACAGTGGATATTAACTGGGGGCACATTATCTCCCCTTCCCTCCAAGGGGTCGTTGGCAACATCTGGAGATATTTTTGTTGTCACGACTGGAGGGAGGGTGGTGTTATATCTAGTGGGTAGAGCCCAGGGATGCTGCTAAAGATATTAAAAAGCCCAGGACAGCCCCCCCACCCACCCACTACACAGAATCCACCATTCCAAAATGTCAATAATACCGAGGTGCACAAATCATGTCTCAGAGCATGTTAGCTTTTGTAAGGCACTTTAGAATCTGTTCTTCCAATGGTAGCTCACAAATATCCTGTGAAGTAAGATAGGTAAGCATAATTGTACCAATTTTACAGAGAAGGCTGAGGCTCAGAGCAGGTAAGGGACCCACCCAAGACCTCCCACAGAGCGAAGTGTGAGGATCCCAGAAACCTGCATATTGTTCCTCAACCAGTGCTTCTCCACTGCCCGGCTCCACCACCATTGTCAGGCCCATGCACTCCTTTTACTCAATATCTGTTAGTTAAGAAAAAAGAAATAAAACTTTCAACAAGCATTTGTTGAGAGCCTACTATGTGCCAAGGAAAGAAACAAAATTCCTTGCTCTCAGAGAGGATATGGTCTAGTAGGAGGAAGAGTTAACAAACAAGGTAATGTGTAAAATGTTTAGCATGTTAGTGATAAGAGCTAAGGAGGAAAAAAAGGGAAAGAGGATGTGGAGAGCAGTTGGGAGGGGGATTGAGTTGAAGTTTTAGATAGCATGGCCAGGGAAAGCCTCACTGAGGCAACATTTAAACAAAGACTTGAAGAAATGAAGGAGCTCAGCATGAGGCTATCAGGGAGGAGAGTCCAGGTAAAGGGAAGGGTAAGTGCAAAGGCCCTGAGGCAGGAGTAGACCTTGGTATCTGAGGAGGGCCATGTGTCTGGTGCAGAGTGCAGAGGCAAGAAGAGGTCAGGAGGGGATGAGGCCACAGTGTGAGTGGGGAGAATGGGTGCGGATTACAGGGACACCAAAGGTCATTTGAAGGACCTTGGCTTTCAGCCCAGAGAAATTGGGAACCACTGTGGGCTCCAAGCAGAAGCACGGTGAAATCTCTGAATTTCTTGTTTTGGCTTATTGTGATAACATGTATACAACATAACATTTCTTCTTTTAACCACATTCAAATATATAATTCAATGGTATGCTACACTCGCCACCATCCATTACCAAAACTTTTCCATCACCCCAAACAGAAACTGTACCCATTAGGCAATAACTTCCCATTCCCCTCGTCCCCCTGCCCCTGGTAACCTCCAATGTACTTTTTTGTCTCTATGAATTTGTTTATTCTAAGTATTTCATTTAAGTGAAATCATATATTATCTGTCCTTATGTTTTTGGCTTATTTCAGTCAATATGATGTCTTCAAGTTTCATCCATGTCGCAGCATGTATCAGAATTTCATTTTCTTTTACCACTGAATAATAGTCCATTGAGTGTGTACACCACATTTTGTTTATCCATTCATCTATTGATGGACACTTGAGTTGCCTCCACCTTTTGGCTACTGTGAATAATGCTGCTATAAACATTGGTGTACAAATATCTGTTTGAGTCTCTGCTTTCAATTCTTCTGGGTATGGACCTAAAAGTGGGATTTCTGGGTCATATGGTAATTCTAAATGTAACTTTTTGAGAAATTGCCAAACTATTTCCCAAAGTGGTGAAACCATTTTACATTCCTACCAACAATGTATAAAGTTCCTGTTTTTCCACATCCTCACCAACACTTGTTATTTTTTTCTTTTTTAAAAATAATAGCTCTTCTTTTGACTGTGAAATGGTATCTCATTGTGATTTTGAGTTGCATTTCCCTAACGGCTAATGATGTTGAGCATCTTTTCATGTGCTTATTGGCAATTTGTATATCTTCTTTGGAGAAATGCCCATTTTAAGTTAGGCCGTTTGTCTTTTGTTGTTGAGTTGTGGGAGTTCTTTATATTTTCTGGATATTAAACCCTTATCAAATATACGGTTTCCAAATATTGTCTCCTATTCTGTAGGTTGACTTTTCACTTTCATCATGGGTCCTTTGATGCTCAGGGCTCTCTGGGAATTTTAACTGGATCACTCTGGCTACTACTGTGAGGACTAGACTGAGGGAAGGAGTTCTAATTTCCTCAATCCTTGTTTTTAATAAAAGAAGCTGCAACTTCATTCTTCGGTGAGGTGAACAAAGAGGCAAATATATAATTGTGCAGGAGCATTCCAAGGAGAGTCTGAAAGGCACAAGGCTCATTGGGGAAGGGGAAAAGTGAAGCCAGGAGAAGAATAGCTGCAAGGGAGGAAGACGGGGACACAGAGACACTTGCACTATTCACGTTCTCAGCATCCTGCAGGCGGCTCCGGTGGGCAGCCAGAGAGTGCTCAGCTCTAGAGTGTTAGCTCCGTCCCCGGTGGATGTGGCTGCGTGGCTGTGGGGTGATGTCACATCCCACAGGGATAGTAGGGCTTCTTGGTAAAATTCAGAGAATTACTCTTCCCTGGTTAGTTTTCATTTCATCATGGCTTGTTTATTATTACTTTAGAAATGGACTTTACCTGCATTAGTAAAAAATTCACAGCCTATTTATATTAAAATATAGTCCCTTGAATTTAGGATTCTCAGGGGACAAATCTAAACTTTCCATTAACTAAAACTAATATTTGTTAAGAAAGTCACATCTTTAACTTAATGGGCATGGGTTGAACAAAATCATTCTTGAGTCTTTTGGGATGAGGAGTTGAGATTTCCTTCCCATCATGAAATACGAAATATGGAGCAGTGTAATGAAACAACCTGTTTTTATTTCATCAGAACAAAGTGATCCCAGTCTATTTATGAGGCTGGTCTTCCGAAAGAGAGAGAGAGGTCCAGTCCCTGAGGGTTTTCAGGGCTGACAGCCTCACCTGAGCTCCCTCCTCGGTCTTTGGGGAATGTTTGCAGGGACATTCACTGAATGTAATCAAAAGCCTAAGGCAGACGTCCAAACTTGCAATTCAAACTTGGCCCAAAATGCATCTTGTAAAATTGTTCAGCGTGGAGTTTAAGGGGAAAACAAGATTTGACCTACATATGAAAATGGGGAGTACATATCCCCAGGTTCTCTTGAAGAATTGGAATATCTCAGGAAGCTGGGCACATATTGCTGTGTGGGAAAGGCAGTTAGAAGTAGCCCTTCCTCCATTCCCCAGTCCCTCTCACTCCCTTTTGTGTATCCAATGTATCCCAGTGAGGATCTTTGTCCATTTATCATCCCGATTGCATTGTAATTTTTTCCTTACTGTATGGGAATATTTCTCTGAATCCATATTTCTATCAAAAGTGGGGAAGGAAAGAGGCTCTTTTTTGAAAAAAAAAAAAAAAATAGTGAAGAACCCCTGATTTGTGGAAAGGAAGAGTCTTCCCACATGTCTTGGGGCAAAATCTGGGTCCATGGAATTTTTTTTAATGTCCTGCCTGCTTCCCCCATTTATCACACTGCCAGCTCCTTGCAATGGCTGAGAGGGTAGACTGAGGGGTTCCCTCAGTGGGAAGTTAGGAGTGAGGATTGTCTGGACCATTGGATGTCCAGCTCAGAGACAGCACCCAGATTTTGAGCAAAGGGGCTGAGACCTCATAGGGTTTTGGGCAGAGGGTTGGAGTAGGAAGTGCTTGGGGCCCTCCAGAGAGTTTGGGTAAGAGCTTTAGCATTGGAGCTGGGGAGGCCAAATCTCTCTGAAAAGCCAGTAGCTCTGACCCTTCCTGCAACCCCAGATCATGTGGGATATAGAGCATGGGACCCCAGATCTTCTGAGACTCAGTTTCTTCCTCTGTACCATAGAGATGTTTCTCATTGCCCCTCCAGCTCCTGTTGGACTCGCCAAATCAGAGAACCATCATTGAGCATTATGAAAGCTGCTGAGCTGTCTAACAAGAAGAGCAGCTATGACAGCAGGTACATGTCAGAGAAACAGAGATGACAGGATATATACATGAATACTAAGGGATTTTTTACAGAATTGGCTCACATGAACTTGAGGACTGGCAAGTCCAAATTCCATAGGGCAGGCTGCAAGTTGGGAACTCTGATGAAGATGAAATTTAATTTCCCCGTAGAAGACGGATGGCTGAAGTAGAGATAGAAATTTTTCTTTCTGTCTGCTGAAATCTTCATTTCTCCCCTGAAGGTCTCCAACCCATTGGATGAGAAGACTTCTCTCATTGCAGAAGGCAACCTCCTTTGTTGATTGTAGATGCTATCAGTTGTAGATGCCAGCCACTAATAATGTAAATCCATTTACCAAATACTCTCACAGTAACAGTCAAGGTGGAGCTAACCTGACCAAACAACTGGATGCCATCACTTAGCTAGGGTGACACGTGAACGTCACCATCCTAACAGGACTTGAAGGTGGGAATGCATGAGAAGTCAGGGCTGCTTGAAGGGAAAAAAGCCTGCCTGGTGGGCCTGCTTCCCTCTGGAGGATGGGAGCTAGGCAACTGCCTTTGGTGTCCCCCTGCCCCTGCTGCACTCTCAGGTGGGTCCCTAAGTAAGAAATCCCCACAACAAGAGGATGAGATATCCGTATTTGTTTAGCACTGTCCAATTTCCAAAATATTTCCTGGAATATCTTCTCATTTCCTCTCATTCCAACCTCATGAGATTGGCGAGCAGGGATAGTCTACTTAATACAAAGTGCCAGGTGATTCTAAACCATTTCTATTTTAATTGTAAATCATTATCACAATGTTTTGATTTTCTGTTGCAAGTTTCCTTTCTTAAGTGCTGTTTTAAACTAATGAATAAAAAGTGTATAGAGAGATTGATAAGTGAAGAATTTTCTTGTTTTTCTGGTTTTTATTATTATTATTATTGAAATAATGAAAATGCTCTAATAATGATTGAAGTGATGAATGCACAAATGTGTGGTTATACCAATTACCATTGATGTACACTTTGGATGAATTGCATGCTTTATTAATATGTATCAATAAAATTGATTTGTTTTTTAAAAAAGTGAGTATTTTGCCTAATGTTTTCTGAGGGATGGGGGAGAAGCAGCACGGGTGGCTTCTCAGACTGCTGCCCCAGTTGTCTTGAGAGATTCTCCTGTCTCCATAGCTTCTCACAGCTTCTGTTTTACTCCACACCCAAAAGATTTTCTATATGCAGGAAGTCCACCTCTTTTCTATTCTGAAACTTTATCTTTTAATAAAATCTAGGGATTGTATAACACAGTGATTTTGGTGGTAAATGAGGATTGTGGCTAATAATATAAATACAAGAATGTTCCTCTATTACAAGATGTTAACAATATGGTGATACATGGGAAAATACAATTAATATAAATTATAGACTATAGTTTACAGTAATATTGTAATATTTTTGTAGCAAAGAAGGTATTATATCAATGATAAAGGTCAAAAAAAGAATATGGGATTGGTTTTATGAGATATGCATATGATCTAACATTTTTTTCTTCATTTTGTTCATTAACAATGACACCTTGGTCATGTCACTTAACCAATCTGTGCTCATTTATTTATCTTTCTGAACACTGGAGGAACAAGTGAGTTTGTTTTTGAGACTGAATGAGATAAATGTGCCTGGTCAGTTTTTTAAAGTAATTACTTCCATAATTTGTTGAGCTACTTTTGTCTGTTATTTTTTGAAGTTGAAATAAAGTTAAAAAAAAATCTTTGCATTCCCTCAGTCAGTTTTCTCATGTGGCAGTAGCAGAAGGTTCTAGAAAAGTAGCTCCCACATCAAATCCCCATTCTAACCTTGGGGCACCTGTGGGCAAGCAGCCTTGTGAATTCCTCGGAGCTCTGTCCAGTCTTGCTCGCCTCCATTTCAGCGACAGGGTTTCCACTGTTTCCTACAGGAGATTTGCCCCCAGTTTATCATCTCTGACGTTTATAGCAGGAAGATTGGGGTCATTTGGACTCCTGGGCTGGGAAATGGGGCTGGCTGACTTGCAGAGCGAGACTTACAAGGAGAGTGGAAGAGTTCCAAGCAATTAGGTACCCAGGAGGCATCTAAGGATCGATAAATCAGGAATCACAGCTAACCTGTGCAGAAGGGCACGGGCGTACCTGGGCTGGCTGTGGCGCATGTTTACAGAGCTGGTCATTGGCCTGGGATTTATGACCACTGCCTTCGGATCAGCAAGGCTGGAGCTCTGGGCTCTCAGGACACTGATAGCCAAGTGGCCTGGAGGAAGGCAAGAGAGGAACCCTCTCTTCCCCCTCACGCCTACTCCCACTTTCCCCACCCTTGTCCAGGGTGGGCCAGTCAGCCTTCTTCCTTCCCTTCCCCTTCTACTTCTACTTCCCTCCCTCCCTCCCTCCCTCCCTCCTCCCTCCCTCCTTCCTTCCTTCCTTCTTTCCCTCCTTTTTTCTTTCTCTCATTCTGTCTTTCACTCTATTTTTCTTTCCCTTTCTTTTTCTTTCTCTTTTTCTTTCCTTCACTTTCTCTCTTTCTTCCTTTCTGTCTTTTCCCCCTTCCCACTTTCTTCCTTTCACACTTTCCCTCTTTCTCCCTCCCTCCCTCCTTTGGCAACAAACTACTCTGTTTTCTGCTTATTCTGGGCATTTCATATAAATGGAATAATTTACTATATGTTTTTTGTGACTGTGGTTTTTTTGGAAAAACATTTAATATAATGCCTTCAAGACTCTTCCATGCCATAGCATGTATCAGAACTTCATTCTATTCTGTTACTGAATAATAGTCCATGGTTTGGCTACAGCACATTTTGTTTATCCATTCATCTGCTGATGGACATTCGAATTGCTTCTACGTTAAGGCTATTATAAATACTGTTGCTATGATAGCTGTATACGAGATTTTACAAGGGCATTCATTTCTTTTGGATATAAACCTAGGAGTGGAATTGCTGGGTCATGTGGTAACTTTTTTTTTTTTTTAGGAATTGCTAGACTGTCTTCTACAGTGACTGTGCCATTTTACATTCCCACCAGCAATGTGTTAAGTTCCAATTTCTCCACATTCTTGCTAACGTTTGTTATTTCTGTCTTTTTGATTATAGCCAACCTGGTGGATGTGAAGTGCTATTTCGTTGTGGTTTTGAATTTCATTTCCCTAAGGGCTCACTCTGATTTTCTGTGTTCTCCAAAGCAGATGAGGTTCCTTCTGTTAATCTTGGTCAATGGCCAACTGCTAGGGGACTGAGGAAAATCTCCACGTTTCACTGATTTCCAGTATCTATAACACGTGTGTTTTCTCTGTTCACAGAACCCTTTACAAACTGCTCCATTGGCAAATTCATACCTCACGTTCAAGACATTACTCGAGGCTTCCACGAGGCTGAGCCAGGAGAGCTGCTGCCCACTTTTCTGAGCTCAGTGCATGCCCAGGCTTCGAGGCTTATAATTACCCTGCACCCTCTGGTTTGTGAATATGACTGAGCCCTGTCGTTTCCTGGGAGCTCAGAGAGCACGAGTGCTGCAGTTTCTGTTGTGTTTTAAAATTTTAATAATTTTTTTCTGGATTGCAAAGTGACATGTGTTCATTGAAAAAATATGGGAAATAGAGAGAAACAAAGAAGAAAGTATAAATCACTTGTAATCCTGCCACTTAGACATAATAACTGTGTGTATGTGTGTTTGTGTGTGGGTGTGTATACATAGATGGCAAATATATATCTTGTTTTTTCATATATCTTTCCTGACTCCACATCTCTGTATGGAAAGAGGAAGTTTTTCTCTTATAGAAAGTGACATTATCCTGGATATAACATTTTGGTAACTTGCCTTTTTCTTATAGAATGTATTCCTTCTCCAAATCTTAAACTCTTTCCATATCACTTTTAGTGGTTAAAAGAGTTTAGTCATAGTCCTGTAAAGAATATATATCCGTTATTTCAGGGCCATCCATTATCAGCACAGAGTATACCATAGGTGCCTGAGAAATCCTAGATGAATGAAGGGATCCACCTGTGAGGCCAGGCCAAGGGCCACAGAGCTAGGCAGTCTCTGTTGGACATTTCCTTGGTCCTGCCTGGCCCTGTAAAGGCAGAAAGAGGAGCAGGACGTTGAGGTTTACTGTGGGATTTCCCCAGAAAGATGGGCTTATGTCAGGGCTTGTGGGAAACTGCCATGGTCCATCATCCTGGCATGTGGTCAGGGCCAGTGCTCAAAGCAGGAGATCCTACCAGTGGTGGACACTCATCCTACCAGGATGTTGCCTCCAAAAAGGAGACACTTGCAATCAAAACCTCCCCACCCCTACTTGAGCCTTCAGGCCATCACACAGTTGCTCTTATTATTTTTCATCCTGAGAGCTCCGTCCTACATTTCCTACTGGTGAATCCTGGTCTGGCATCAAGACCCACGTCCAGAAAGACCTACTTTGTGTAACTTTCCTGACCACCGCCAGCACCTCCACAGTGCCACCATTTCTCTCTTGCTTCTGCCTAAGCATCAGCAGAAGACTTGGCCAAGTGCTGGGCATGTGTTCATGGTCAGTTTTCCTTATTATACTGCACATTCCATCCTCAGCTCTCAGCGGAATCTTGTTCAGAGGATGGACTGGCAAGGTGGGATTGCCTACCTCTGCAGAGGGGCCGAGAGCTTCACACCCAGGAGAATTTGACCTGGCAGCTCTGAGGGTCAGCACTGACAGCAGCCACCTGGTCTAGAGCAGGTTTTCCCTAGGGACCACTTGCACTTTCCTGCCAAGTCTAAGCTGATGTAGAGTTTCCACAGCAGGGGGAAGATGAGGAACTTTTGCATGCTTCCTAACCCTGCTATAGGAAAAGGAAAGTCATCTTTAGTGCATTTTAATTTAGAGAAGGGAGTGATGGGCACTCATCTCATGTTCACGTCTCAGCAGCTGTTCGGAATTACCGAGGAGAAAGATTAGTGACTCGTGCTCACTGCTCCTTGCCAAAGAATCTAAATAAATAGACATGATGGCGTCTCTCATGACAGGCAGAGTTCATGGAGCCAGGAAGTTCTTTCCCAAAGCTCCTCAAAGACCCAATATTTTAATTTTCTTTTTACCTTGAGGCTTCATTCATTTAGTCAACAGATATTTATTGGTGCTTGTTCTGAGCCTGGTCCAGGGCTGGAGCTGGACTGGAGGAGCTCAGAGGCAAATCAGACAGGAGCTGGCATGTTGCAATGAATTTTCCACTATGAGAGCACAGAAGCAGGTGGAGATCGGATTGTGAGCAACTGATACTGATTCTGGCTCACTTAAACAGCAGACGCATTTATTAGATGTGTATAGGGGCACGCCCAGAATTCATGGGAAGGCTGGCGAACAAGACTTGGAGAACCACCTGGAACCAAGGGAGGCCAACAACAGGAAGCAGAGCCAAGGTCAACCCCATCAGCCTTGAGAACAGTTTCTAGCATCCCCTACCCCAGATGCTTTGCTGTCCTGAATATTTGCTCAAGTGTCCTAAATATTTGTGTCACTCTCTCAAGATTCAAGGTCCTAAATGGGAGCCACTGATTGGCCAAATCTAGACAACACTCTAGCTGGTGAAGGGCAAAGAGTAATAGCTGGTCCTTGTAGATTCCTGTGGGGGGAGGGGGGGATCCTGCCTACAGCCAGCACATTTAGGTCTCTTCTTTTAAAATCGACTTTCTGGTTATGGACAAAGGACACCTATAGTCTTCAAAGGTAAGGTCAATGTTCTATTTCTTAAGCTGGGTGCTAATTACTTTTTTTCAATATACACATATGCTAAATAATTCCTTAATATGCAGGAACTGCTTCATAATAAAAATAAGTCCTAAAAATCCCATCTTAGATGTTTATTTCTCTTCCTTTGGTAACTATTTTCCAAGATGTTTGTGCAAATTGTATTTTCACAGAAGCTTCAACTCACCAAAGGCCAGCTCATAGCACCAGGACAGCCGGGCAGTAGCTAGAATATTTCACATGGCTGACAGCTCAGAAGATGTTTTTGGAGAATTACAAAGAGAGTACCTTTTTCTGCCCCTTGATTTAAACATCAGGTTCTAGCCCAGGTCTCCCTCTAGCTTTGGGCTGGGTCAACCTGACAAGTGGGAAGTAGAAAAATATACCAACCATGCCCTGGATTTTATAAAATATAAAAGAATTTTGGGCCATGTTTCCAAAGCCAAATGAAATTAAGGATCCAAATACATTTTTCTCTCAAATTGAGAAAAGATTTGAAGGGAAAGTTGATGAGATAAATTCTGAGCCCCACATTCAGTTCATTTATGTATTAGTTCATTTGTCTGACATTTATTTATTGACTACTAAGTGCCAGGCCCTGCCTTAGAGGCCAGGAAACACATCATCTCTGTTCCAAGGAATTCCGTTAGTGGAGTGAGCTACAGGGGAGTTTCTCTATCTGCAAATTCCAGAATCTGGAACTAGATGCTTTTCAAATGTGTTTGCATTTTCAATCTTTTATTTTCCAGTGATTTCATTTTAAATTCAAATTTAAAGTTGACAGTGGCCTAGGTTATCTGCTTCTCTGGGAACTGTGAGGCAGAGTTTGCTTCAATCTTGAAAAGAAATATCTTGATCTGCCAGTAACTGGAAGAAATATATTTCTACTCTCAAGCAAACTGAAGTCAAATCTCCTTGGGTTACACAGCTAAATAACCCGGATCTGGAGTCCAAGAAGACTGTGGTTCTGGGCCGTCTGGTTACATCATTCCTTCGATTACAGCCGAACCACAAAGTTACTCTGCCGAGTGATTAATGAGGGTCATTCTTCAACAGTTGTTCTGCTGTCTTCTCTCTTCTCATCACTCCTGCGTGCTTGGAGAGGCTCCTTGGAACACGCGTCTCATTAACACCAGAGGTATTTTCAGTACTTTCACTCTTACTCATTGGTTTTCATTCAATATCGCCCATTTATTTATTTTTTCCTGGATAACTCAAACTTAAAATATCATCAGGGCTTCAATTGCTTCTGCACATATTCATCTGTTCAACACGTACTCTCTGAGAGCCTACCAGGCTCTGCTGCAAAGAGGATGAGGACAGACAAATGAAGCCCTGGAGATAATGGGGGATAGATCAGCAAGGAGCAACTGGAATTCAGTGTGGTCGGTGCTCAGACCTGCTCGTTAAGGGGCACCACAGGCTTGTGGTCAGGGGTGTCTTTACCCTGGCCTGAGGCATGGGGGCGAGTGTGGACATGGGAAAAGAAACCTGGAGGAGAGTTCATGGGCGGGACTGCTGGCACCAGGGTTGTGTACGTGTGAAGTGGTGGTGATATGGGAGGAGAAAGAACAGGCAACCCCTCTTGGATGGCCTTGGGGAGAGGTCCCATCACTGATACAAAGAACAGAGTGGAAGGAGCAATTTGGGGGAGCAGAAAGGGGGAGAGAGTGAGATCACCTTTAGAAATGTTGGCTTTTATTGTTTGTGGAACATTCCAAAGTTGCTATCCAGTTGAGAGTTTGAAAACTATTTTAAAGTCATCAGCATAAATATGATGAATGAATAAGAGGCGGAGAAGAACGCAGAAGAAACCTCACCCTGGGGCAGAACCCCAAAGCTCGCACTCTGCTAATAAGTGGGTGGGGGGAGGCAAACCCCAGGGAGACAGGGGAGGGGTGGTGAGAGGGGCAGGGGTAAACCAGATGTGCCCCTGGGGCCAGAGGACATCTCCTGTGTCCCACCACTCCATTCTTTGAGTCTTTGTTCTGGAATTCTACTCTTTGCTGTGCTTCTGGGAGATTCCCAATTGTCTCTCAGACCCCCTGAGGATGACTTCCCAGAGAAGGCTGTGCTGAGCTCCCTGCCTTGGGCTGGCACCCCTCTGGGCACTGCTGAGGCATAGATACTCTCCTCTGGTCTCCACACTGAGCTGTGATCCCCTCACAGGCAGTTCGGTCTAACACCAAGAGGATATGCCAATCAGTATTGTTGTTCAAATGACCATCTTTTGTGGGGAGTGATTTTTTCATCCCTTCTTGGCTGAGTCGAGGCCATCTCTGTTCTGGGGAGAACGGGCTCAGGCTGGGAGTAGCTGGTGGGGGCAGCTGGTTGGAGCCATGCCTTTATGAACACCCACTGTCTTCAGGCATGTAGAAGGTTGCAGGAAAGGCCACAGCATGGAAGCATCGGTGCTTCATCTTGATGAAGAAGTCAGTCTGTGCTTTGAGTGATAACTCAAGGTTGGGGTGCACAGAGAGGCAAAAGCAGATGGAATGAACTCAAAGACAAATGTGGAAGACTAAACAAATGCCATCCAGGGAAGCTCAGCCTATCTAGCAGCAGGGCTGCTTCCTGCCCAGGGAAAGCTGGCATTTTAGGAGGCTTGACACTGAGAGCTATGCTGAGACTTGGTCCCTAGAAACCAATGGTGGCTCTCAGACATCCTTGGGCTGCTAAGCCTTTGCTTTGGGGTGAAGGCCCATTAGTGCTGACCTCCCTGCTCAGAAGGTCACACCGGTCATGCAGTTCTCTGCAAAGACTGCTTCAGGACCCAGCCAAGGTGCTGTCAGAGAGGGATGAGCTGCCCCTCGATAAATGGAGGGCTTCCTTATGTTGTAAGTGGGATGGTCCTGAGCAGAGGGGGAAGAGCCCAGATTGAGCAGAGCTGCCCTGTTGGAAATGACCTCACATATCTCACCTGCTTCAACTCCCCAGTCCCCCACAACACTCAAACTCAACCTCAAGTGCTCGTCACGGCCCACGAGTCCTCTTTGCCTTAACCCCTACCTCCTCTCACGTTTTCTTTGACACCCACTCTACTCCACTGGGCCTCCTTCCATCCCTAAAGTCCTGACTGGCATGCCCCCTCCTC
Source organism: Cabassous unicinctus (assembly GCA_029593785.1). Classification (NCBI taxonomy): domain Eukaryota; kingdom Metazoa; phylum Chordata; class Mammalia; order Cingulata; family Chlamyphoridae; genus Cabassous; species Cabassous unicinctus. The sequence continues at coordinate 5,034 of JAQZBX010030305.1, read as the reverse complement.
CTCTACCCACCTGTGCGCTTTGGTACCTGCTTCCCCTTCCTCTTAAAACATCCTTGCCCACACACCCACATGGAGGGCTCCTTTGGGTCACTCAGGGCCCAGCTTGCACATACCTTCCTGAAAGAGGCCTTTCCAACCATCCTGCTTTAGCTAGCACCCTCTCACCTCTGAAGGTTAGTGATAGCACTCCCACTATCTGCAGCTGCTGTTAGATTGTTCACATTCTATTATATATTCATTTACCTGTTTCATGTATCACCAAGTGCAATAGCAAGATCCTTGCCAGGTTTGCTTATGCCTGTATTTCTGGTACCCAGAAAAGTGCACCTGATGCATTGAGATGTTTGATAAACATCTGTTGAGAGTTGAATGAATGAAGTGCAGGATGGCTGGAGGGTGGGTTGAGAAGGCCTGGAGGAAGGGCTGGCAAGGGGGAGTAAGCTTGTGTAGGGTCCTGGGAGAGGAACCTGGACAAGCTTCCCCTTGACAGGCCCTGAGTGCCCCGTGAAGGGCGTGGACATGTCTCCAAGCGGTGATCCATATTTAAGAAAGAGAACCCTGCAGCTGCATGAGGGCTGGCAGGAAAAGGAAGAGAGACTGCTGTCCTAATGCAGGTCAAATATAAAGAGTTCTGAAGCAGCTGTGGCCAGATGGAGTGGAGGGGAGGTAGGACAGCATAGAGATGGAGTGACCAATGGAATGGAGGGGACAGAGAAGCAGAGTTTCCTCGTTCATTAATCTGGAAGAGGCCATGCAGTCGACTGCTTAAGATGTTGACATCAGATTCGTACAATCTGCACCTTACTCTCAGCTCTATGATTTCCCGGCTGTGTGTCCTTGGCTGAGTTACTTTGTCTCTCTGAGTCTCTATCCTATCATTTGTATGAACAAGATTGTTGATCTCATACAGTCTGGGAGACAGGATGATTGATTTAATCTATGGACTAGCCATAGGAAAAATTAATCTATGGAAAAATATAATCTATGGCACCAAGTCAGATTTGAATAACTGTACCTCCTAGTTCTGTTGGGTTTGGGGAGGGGTAGGTCCATGAAATTAATTGAGATTGTCGGATATTTTCTAGAAGAAGATGTAGGATTTCTTTTTTTGATAAGTAAACTTTGTTAAGAAATACTTTAACATTTGTATATCTTGGACACTAGTCTGAGCTTTTTCAAATTATTTTACTTAATCCTTATAACAACCCCAGTGGGTTAGTTGGTTATTAACCTCATTTTACAGATGAGGAAGTTGAAGCACTGGGAAATTAAGTAACTCAGCCAAGGCCACCCAGCTGGCTAGAGGGGAGCCAGGACTTGATGGAAATGGAGGTAGAAAGACCTCGTTGTTGATTACAATGGATCTGAGAGAGGAGAGATGCTTGTCTGGGCTTCGATTTTTGGAAGCCAGATTTATAAATGCAGCCACAGAAGCTAAGAAAGCTCAGAGAGAGAATGTAGAATTAAAGAGTAAAGGGCCCAAAGCAGTTCCAGAAAGGGGTAGGTGGGGGGTGGGGGGGTAGTTTGAAGAATGTATGGAGTTCTGGAATGGTGATATGAGAACCTTGATAAACTTGCCTTCCTCAAAAATGAAAATATGGGCAAAACAGCTAAAATCAACAATTTCAGCACTCTGAGAATTAACCAAAGTCACAGAATGAACTGAAAATTGTCTATTTAAGAGAAACTACTGAACTTCAGTAAGACAACAGGGTCTGTGACATTTTAGCTCAGAGTTATTCCCATCTGCCCTCCTCCAAGTCCAGTGACACTGTAGTCCAAAGCCAGTAGCACTGCAGGAAATGGGGAGATCTGAGAGTTTTTGGAGCTTCAATAAAAGTGCCATTTCCAGGGAAGCAGATGTAACTCAGGGGTTGAGCACCTGCTTCCCACACACGAGGTCCTGGGTTCAATCCCCAGCACCTCTTTAAAAAAAAAATTGAAAGTGCCATCCCCAGAGGATGGTCAGTATTTTGTTCAAACTTTCGGTTTTCTGGGAAATCTCTATGCTCAGAGTGTGGTGGCTATTTTATTTGACTCAAAGCTCAGCTCAGCTCAGCTGTTGGGGCTGGGGAGGGAGGGAGCTTACACTAAAGGCAATGCTGAAAGCATAGTTAGTGGCTGGTAAGAGCTCTGCTCCCTAAATTGTGAGTTCAGTTAGCGCAAACAAGAGTCCCTCTGGGAATTTAAAGTGAAATCCTGGAGGACTAGGAAACTCTGGAAAGTTCTGACACATTCCTGGGGATCTAAAAGTCTTTGCGCATGCACAAGGCTGTGAACACAACCAGGAAAGACCTGGGGATAGAGAAGGACCCAGTCACTTACCTCTGGTCGACCATGAGAACTTGGACAAGCAGGAAGTGAAAGCCACAGCTGTCCTCTCAACTGCCTGACATTAGAAGGCGTATCTTACACAGATCCCTTGGCAAAGGGTGGAAGACATAAAAGCAAGGCATTTTAAGAAATCCTCTGGCCAATCATTGGCTGACCTCTAAGTTATACTGGTCCAGGTGTGACCCTGAGGAAGGCAGGTTTTAAAAATAAAAGCAAGAACTTAAAAAAAAAAATGCTTGCAGAAAACTCAGTGGTCACACAAACTACAAGAAATATGGACTCGACAGAATTTTGTCAGAAAAGTTCCTAAACAAATAAGCAGCTTCAAGAAAAAGAGCAATAACACAAACAACAAAAGTCATCAAGAACACATGCTGGAGGAGGTGGTGGAAGAATCTGGTACCAGGGTTGTTACAATATCTAAAATGTCCAGTTTTCAACAAGAAAAAATTATGAGGCAAGTGAAAGTATGCCACAAACAAATGAAAAAAATAATTATAGCAGCCAACAGAAAAATGTTCTGTGGTTTCTGATGAGATGTCAACTGTTAATCTTGAGAATCTTGTCTCATGATAACTTGTTTTTCTCTTGCTGCTTTCGAGATTTTCTCTTTGTCTTTTACTTTTATCAATTGGACTATCATGTTAAGTTGAATTATGTACCCCAAATAAGACAAGTTCCTAATCTTAATTTGCATTCCTGCAAGTGTGAAGATGTTACAAAAAGTGAAAGTGTGGCCCAACTGAATTAAGAGGGCCTTAATCTGTATTACTGGATGCCTTATAAAGTGATGCCAGAGAAAACCAAATGGAAGCCAAAAGCAGAAACCAGAGGAGCAGAGAGCAGGAGAGAGAGATCACCATGTGTCAGAGATACAAGCCAAGGAACCCAAGGATCGTGGCAAGCAAGCACCAGATGCCACAGACTCCCAGGAGTGAGCATCGCCTTGCCAATGCCTTGATTTTGGACTTCCAGCCTCTGTCAAAACCAATTTCATGGGATACTCTAATATGATTTTTTAAAAATTATCATAACATGTTTTTTTAATTTGAGAAGTTGTGTGTTAACAAAACAATTATGTATTCCATATGGGATTCCCATGCATTGCCCCACCACCACCACCTTACATTGTTGTGACACATTTGTCATTTTCATAATACCGCTATCTATAGTCCATAGCTTATATTTGTTGTATTTTCCCCCACAAACCATCCTATTATTAACACCATGTACTGGTATTGTATATTTGTTATAGTTCATGAGAGAACGTTCTCATATTTGTACTGTTAACCATGGTCCATCATTCACCACGGGGTTCATTGTGCTATACGGTCCCTGGCATTCATAATTTATCCAAAGTGTACCCTCAGTGGCTCTCAGTTTCATCAAAGAGTTGTGCTGTCATCAGCTCAGTCCATTTCGGAACGTTTCATTACTCCAAAAAGAAAAATCCCATACTCCTCTCTTCCCCCTGTTATTTACCCATGGCATTGATACCTTCTTTACCATTGTTGTAAGAATATGAAAATATTACTGTTAACTATAGTCTATACATTACATTAGTTGTATTTATCCATATATCTCCATATTCTTAACCTCTTGTAATAGAGGAACATTCATGTATTTGTACTATTAACCACAATCATCATTCATCACTGAAATCACTATGTTATACAGTCCCTAGATTATCTTATAGCTTTCTTTCAATTGACATTAACCTCCCTAAGCTACCCTTTTCAGCCAAAATCACATTTATAAATCAGCAGTGTTGATTATACTCACTATAATATGTTACTATCGACTCTAACCATTTCCCCACATTTCTGATATGATTTTTTAAATTTGTTTACTACAGTGTCAGATTTATTAACATAAAAGTAACATTGTTCATGTACCAGGGTGAATGTGGCCCCTTGTTGGAGAGTCAGAATATCTAAGGTCTGCCTATTTTGTAAAACCATGGCTGCTAGGCTATTTAATTCATCCTGGAGGGTCTGAAGAGTTTTTTAGGGCAGCCTTAAAGCACTGTTCCATAACCGTAGATATATTTTGCTTGTTCCAGATCATATATCCCACAGAAGGAATGATGGTGTGCATGAAAGAATGAGACCCCACAGTATGCTATGTTGGGGGGGGGTTGGGTTATGATCCCCTTTAGTCAGGTTGAGACTCGATGTACAAAGGAGCCTAAATTAACTATTTGGCTAGCATTTAAAGCAGACAGTTTAGTCACAGTTGGAGCAAGGTATCCTATTCTTCATCTTTTCAGCCAATCTTGGGGAAATGCTTTATATATTCTTTTTCCACAAGAAATAAACATTGCATCAGGTAACTTTATGCATAACGTAGAACTACTTCAAATGATAAGAGTTTTTGTTTTTTTGTTGTTATTTTTTTTTTAAAGATTTATTTGTTTATTTATTTATCCCCCCCTTGATGCTTGTGCTTGCTGTGTCCATTCGCTGTGTGTCTTCTCGGTGTCTGCTTATCTTCCCCTTGCTGTGAGGTCCCGCTGCATCAGCCCCTCGCGGGCCGGCCTGCCCTCACAAGGAGGCCCCGGGAAGCAAACCCGGGGCCTCACACATGGTAAACGGGGGCTCTATCGGTTGAGCCACACCCGCTTCCTGTTGTGAGGGCTTGCTGCATCAGCCCACTAGGCTGCGCGGGCCGGCTTGCCCTCACAAGGAGGCCCCGGGAAGC